>VDFB02049217.1:33191224-33393055 GCA_007258455.2 Sequoia sempervirens | reverse complement strand
AATAAATTACACCTTCATAGAGAAAGCTTGATAGGCAGTGGTCTTTGCAACCTAGCTATTATGACATTACATGTTGACCCATAAAGTTAAACTCATAGCAATGATTGATCTATTAAAATATCTACTCAACAAAGCTGCTCTAACAGGGAGACTAAAAAAGTTGGTCATGATCTTAAGTGAATTTGACATCTAGTATATAGACCGATAAGCCATCAAGGGGCAAGTGATAGCTAGTCAATTAGCAAAGGCTCCATTACCAGATGATCATCCAATGAATATTGAGTTTCCAGATGCAGACATTCTTATGGTGACAACACAACCATGCAGGCTTTATTTTTATGGGTCATACACACAACATGGGTTTGGTGCAGGCATTTTTTCTGTCACGCCTCAAGGACATACCATCCCAAGCTCCTATAGACTCATGTTTCCATACACAAATAATGTAGCTGAGTATGAGGTGTTAATCATTCATATCAAAGTGGTGGTTGAATGGAATATCACATAAATGCAAGTATATGGTGATTCACAACTAGTCATCTATTAGGTGACTGATGAATATCAGAAAAAGGATCAAAAGGTGATGCCATATAAGAAGATGATAGATGATCTCAAAAAGTACATTGTAGATATCAAGTTTGAACAGATTCCAAGGGTAGAAAACAAAGCTAGAGATGCTATGGCGATAATTTCTTCTCTCTTGCAGTTACTAAAAAAACAAGGTCATTATGAGTTTATGGTGGAACAAGTGTCTAACCCTGCTTATGATGATCTTGATTATAAAACCATATGCCATTTAGTTGACATTGAATCCTCCATTTATGGAAAGACTTATGATTACTTGAAAGACAATATCCTTCCTCTTGATCTTTCTAGAAACCAAATACATAACTTCATTTTCCAATCCACATGACATACCTTAATCACTGACATAATTTACTATCAAGGTCTAGATGGTACTCTTCTTCGGTGTCTAGAACATAACAAGTCTAAAACAACTTTATGTGAGGTTCATGAAGGTATTTGTGGAACTCATTCAAGTGGAATAACCCTAGCAAAGAAACTACTCTGTTTGGGGTATTATTGGCCAAATATGGAGAAGGAGTCTCATCAATTTGTTAAGAAGTGTCAGAAATACTCGATCCATGGTAACTTAATCCATGTGCCAGCATAAGAATTACACCCCTTCACATCAACATGGCCCTTTTATCAGTGGGGACTGGACCTGGTAGGAAAGATAAATCTACCTACATCCAATGGACAAAAATTAATAATCACAGCAACAAAATACTTTACAAAGTGGATAGAAGTGGTTCCTTTAACAACAATCATTGGAAAATAGATCTCATCTTTCATACTGAACTACCTCATCTGTAGGTATGGAATTCCTCATTCCATTGTCACAAACAATGGTAGACCCTTTAAGAACTAGGATGTCAAAGAATTATGTGAAAGATTTCATATCCATCATCAGTTCTCAACACCATACTATCCTCAGGGAAATGGCCAAGCAGAGGCCTCAAACAAAATAATTCTAAAAATTCTAAAGAAAATGGTTAACAATGTTGGACATGACTAGCATGTTCAATTAAATCCTACACTATGGGTATACAAAAAAAGCATCAGAAAACCTACAGGAGCTGCACCATATGCCTTGGTATATGGATTAGAGGTTATTCTGCCTATTGAGGTTGAGATTCCATCACTCCATGTATCACTAAAGGGTATCATTCCAGATGAGGATTATAGGGTTTCTATACTTCAAGAGCTAGAACTATTGGATAAATGTTATCAACAAGCTGTGAATCATTTGAAAACATATCAACAGAGGATGTCCAAGAGCTACAATCATAGGTTAAAACCTAGAGTCTTTCAGGTTGGTGACTTGGTCCTAAAGGAAAACCCTTGAAATGAAAAGGATAGAGAAAAGAAAGGAAAGTTTGAATTGAACTGGCTAGGTCCCTTTGTTATCATATCAGTTTATGGATCTGGAGCTTAGCAACTATCTACACCTAAAGGGGATCTATTCAATGAACCTATCAATAGTATCCATCTCAAAAAGTTCTACACCTAAATCACCTAGTGCACAGATCATGTTTTAAAAATGGTTACCTTGATGAAAACCTAGCAAATAAGCATCTTGGTGATAGAAAAAAAAAAGGAGTCTAAAAAAGTGCAATTAAAACATGTTGTGAAAACTTTGAAATAGGTGCTACTTGTGATTTTAAAGCCAAATTTTCTATCTATTAGACACATGTCATGGTCATTACTTCCACCATCATTTTACATCCATTATCATATCATTGCGAGTGGTCATGTCTCACCCTAGCTTGGGGGAAAAATCCTGACCTCACTAGGGGAAATAAATCTCAAGCTTAACCAAATAGACAAAAAATAGGAGAACAAACACAACAAAAAACAATGATCAAAACACAACCCAATATGGAATATCAACCACCATGGGAAATACATTAGACATCCATATCATATCAGAAAATCAAAAAATAGGTCAAACATTCAATCTCAAAAATTCAAAAATAGAGTCATCCAGTCAAAGTATGTGGTCTCTAAGTGTATAATGCAGGAAAGGCTAATCTTTGATTAGCCCCCAAGGCCCCTAGGATAGGTCTTTAGGTTAGGTTTTTGGTCAAAATCTCAAAATCATAAAAACATCAAAAAATCAAAATCAAAATCAAATCAACATGGATGATCTAATCTGAATAATGATTGAAATAATTTAAGCAAAGGTTGGATAGATGTACTTTGATCATTGTTATCATTTCTTTGGAGCAACTTGATGATGTATTGAACTAGAGAAGCTAGGAAGAAGAATGGTATTTTCTTTGTCTATTGTCTATGAATTAATCATTATTATTGTCTGAATTGTCGAGAGATGTGCTCTACAAAGTATCATTGATGAAATTCTAATTCACATAAGAAAATGATTTGTTCTTGTCTATTTACAGAAGAAATGCTCAGGTCATCTCAGTTTAATTATACCTAGATGCTTGTGTTTTCTCACAATATCAAAAATCATGAAAGAAGTACTCAGGTCATCATGGTCTACATTATACCATTGATGTTGTATACGTCTAAAAATGGTCATGATTAAGCTAGTTTATTAATTAAATATGATTTATTTATTTAATTCCCCTAAAGTCATCTACATATAAATAAATTTAATTATTTATTTATATCATTCATTTTTCTAATTCTTCTACCTTTAATTAAATTAATTACTAACATTTCCATCATTTCGTTTAATTAAATTAAATAAATTTTTATAATTTATTTATATTTAATTATCATAGTATTCTAGAGTTTAAATATTTTGAATATTTAAATAATAGAATATCTTCTTCATCTCATCTTTTACCTTTCGCTTGATTAAATTAAATAAATTTTTATAATTTATTTACATTTAATTATCATTCTATCCTAAAGTTTAAATATTTTTGAATATTTAAATAATGGAATATTCTCCATCCCATTTTCAAATTTAAAATATTAAATATGTTATTTAATATTTTCCACCTCACTCTAATTTCATTTTAAAAACATAATTAAATAATTTATTTAATTATGTGGGTTTCCATTTTCATCTCCACTTCCCAAATTTCTAACTCATGCTAACTCACCCTTCCAAATTTGCATCTCATCCTTCAAAATGGAAGTTTCCCTTCGAAACTCAATGAAGAAATTCGAAGAAATGGGAAACCTTCCATTCTCCTCTTCCACTTTCAAAAATCTCCCACCGTCCATTCGAAACAAGCTTAATCCAGACCATCAATCGATTCAACCAATCAAACTCGTTCGAAAACTCTATAAAATCTCGTGCTAATCCAAGCCTTGGTTAATCATCCACTTACACTATGCATACTCATTCATGTTCGCACACTTCGTATACTCATTTACATAGCCATATTTTCACCAGCATTTGCATGCATATTAGTTTTAATATCACAGCAATATTTTTCATTTTGGCATAGCTTGCTTGCATTTTGCATATTATGCATTCTTATTTTTATCTCGTTCTTCATGTCGTCATTTTGTTGAGCTCTTCCTGCTGATCTGAGAGACATTCGAAGCAACAAAATGCTGAAGTTAGAGGAGGATAAGATGGTTTCGAGAAGCTGCTATTACGGTTTTGCATATTCTGTTTCCTTTTCAGCTTTTTCGATTTAATGTCTTATTAACATGTGTTTGATTTTATTTAATTAATCCAATATTTCATACACACAGATGCTTGTACTCACTTTCAACATTTTAAAAGCTCCATGATGATAACAAGTGAAATACACAGACTGTTATAATGCTAATGTCTACATATAGATTTGCATGGTAAATTATATTGCATTCATTGTAGTTTTACATCTGCAGAGTATTTTTGTTACAAAGATTGGTGAATCATTCAAAGAATTTTTTATTAATGGATTGAGTATACTTGACATTCACAAAAACATCATCATTGCATACATATAGAAAGCATTTATTACATCATTTCATCATTCATACATTTAGTCATTTAAATTGCATTAATCATGTCATTTCTTCATTTATGCATCACATCATAAAATTGCATAAGAAAAATATCAAAAAAAAAATCTCATGTATTTGAATTTTCATTCATTTATCATATCATATATCATACATTCAACATACTATTATATTCATCATTCATTCATCCATCTATTACATCATGTATTTGCATTTAAGAATAAAAGTGCACATATCTCATTTTTATCATGTCATTATAACATCATATCCATAATCATGCATATAGGAACATTATCATATAATTTGGAAACACATCATACATCTATTTCATCCATACATACATCATACATCCATACATCATCATTATGCAGATCATAAATAGAACATCATAAATCATATCAAATCATCATGATTATAAAATTGCATCCATAACATCATACTATAAGGATCATCACATATCATGTAGAACATAGAAAATAAATGTATCCATCATAGAATCATATTGAGCACATAATAGATTCATATAATCCACTGCATATCATATAGATCTCAAAATAATTAATGTCGAGTATACAATGATGTCTAAAATGAAAAGAGATATATCATAAAAATGGTTGTAATCAGAGTGTACATCACATCTCAAAATATAATAGAGGATGCAATCATGAACCTAGGTACTACTGGCTCTTGATAGTGTGGGAATCTCAAGACCAATCCCTCCACCACCATATGTACCAAGATCTCTTAGATCTCTTGACTCTCTCGGGAGGGGTTGTGCCACACCTCTACTCATGGTCCTCAATTGGGTCCTACCTGATTGTGACTATGCATAACTCACTCTCTGCTCTGATGGAACTACATCATAGAATTTACCTTTATAGTACTTAACCTCCTAACCAACATGGATAACCTCTCACATATAATCTGCTATAGTGGTACCATCTTCCAACCTCTACAATCTCTGAGATTGGGCCTGAGACCTCTCTGCAGCCCATCTAGCGGCATCCCTCTCAGTTGTCAATGTTGAAATCTATGTCTGGGCCATAGCCAACTGAGCTTGTACTTGTGCTAGAGCTTGAGCATGTGACTAGGCATGTTCCTACATTGGAGCTTATGTCTGTGTCAATAGACCCTATGCTTGAACCAACTAACCCTATAAGGTATGTACCTACACTTGTAGGCTCGCAATCTGCATCTGATTTGTAGGATATACCGCTACTTGCCTCTTGTGAGGCACTATATGCTCCTGCACATCTAGGGCTGGATCTAGCCCACCTCCTCCATTATCCCCACTATCATCATCCAAATTGCTCTCATCATCACAACTACTCTCATCATCATTGTTGTACTCCTCATCACCACTGCCCTCAACATCCTCCACAACCTTCACATCCTCCTTTGCATCCTCCTCACCAACCTCCTCTTTCCTTAGTCAGCAACCATGTGAAACAACAACCTCCTCCTCAACAGGTAGTGGTACTGGCTCATTAGGAATGGTAATTTGAGGGAATGGATGTAAAGAAATATACTCCACATAATCTTTAGTAACTGGAGCCTCCACAATATCAAGATGAATATCCCAAACCAAAGGCTATAAAGCAAGATACTCCTCAACTATAGCATCATATGAGAGGCAAGGTCCCCAATCACTGGTATCAACTTGACACTAGGCATAATGAGCAATGCCCTAGGGCATCCACTATACTATCTTGTACTACCTAAGCACCCTCCTAAATAGAAATCTCTCTAAAACAAAATGAGTCTTTCTAATCAGATACATTGAATCACAGAGGTATCCCATCTCTGTATCATCCTTATCCCAATGATCACAATCCAGATACAGTCACAATGTAACAATCTCAATATCATCGAGGACTCTCCTCCAATGCTCTAACTTACCCAGTATGGATTGAGTAAGATGACTTGTGTATCTGTGAACATATGGCCTCATAGTCGGTCTTTGTCTAACTAGCATTAGATGAGTAACAACAATATGCTCTCACAGCCACACCTGAAGTAATTTCACTCTAAAAGACAAACTACAACCTCCAAGGTAGACAGCTGAATGGAAATCATGATAAATATGGGAAAGCATACACATGCCTCAAGAATATCTCATACCATGCACAATCATACTCTCCAACACATGGCCCCAACCAACATAAATTCCCTTTAACCTATGATCAAGACAAAGGAACCCTCCAATAAAGCCAATAAGAACTGTAGGAAAAGTGGCATAAGCATCTACCATCTCATGCCATAGAATCCAATATCCAACAATATGATCATCCTAAAATACTCGATGAAGAGAATTAGTCCTACCCTACTCTAATGAATCATAAGCAAAAATCTCACCAACAACGGGTATCAATAGGATCTGCCAAACATCCTCAAGGGTGACTATCATCTCACAATTAGGTAGGTGGAAGGTATTATGCTCACTATGCCACCTCTCGGCTAGGGCTATTAGGAGACCTTGATTAATCCTAATCTAGAGCATGGATAAAAGAGAATCCATACCACATCATACGATAACTTCCATCTTAGGCTATGCTAACTATGGTATCAAATCAAAAGTCTAGGGAAATTGCTCTCGAATCTAAAGGTTCATCAAAGCCTCCTATCAACATGAAATATCAAAGATCAATACTTTTTGTCAAATTATCAAATGTCAAATATCCTATCAAATCTAAGCAGTTCTTGGTGATACTTTTGATTAAATCTCGCGAGTGAACATCATTTAACCTCACCTATCAAGAGTTCAACCATCAATCTTAAAATTATACCTCACCTATCATGATGTCAATTTAATCAAATCAACCTTGCTTATCATGAGGTTCATCAATCAAACTATAATTATTCCTCACCTATCATGAGGATAATTATCATCAATCAAACATCAAACATCACCTATCATGAGGTTGAACATAATCTACTTCATCAAGATCATCAATCATATCAAATCAATGGCTAACATGATCGAAATTGACAAAATCAAGGATAAATTTGACAAACTACATCATTCTAACTTTGATGTGCTAAAATAGTGTTTCTAGATGCCAAAAAATCAAAAGTGCCATTAAAACAACTAGAAGCACTAAAATAGGTGCTCGAACTGCTAATACATCATGTGTGCCATTTCAGGAGGTAAATGCACTAATACAAGTAGTTAAAGCACTATTTCAGCAGAAGTGATATTCTGCTAGGTCAAAGTGCTAATCTATACAGTCAAGGCGCTAAACTAATTCAAGTGCTAAAACATAAATCAAAAGCACTAAACTATAGGGAAAATGCACTAACCTAGTCGAAGTACTAAAATAGAAGGTAAAAGTGCTACAAAATTCAATCTAAGTGCTAAAACAACAAAAGCACTTAAAAAAAAGGTAAAAGTTCTACATCGGACCTTCTAAATGCTAAAAGAAACCAAAAATTTCAAAACTGAAAAAATGCACAAAAAAATAAGAGGGTTCACAGGTACGTACTAGAGGTTCGTAGGAGGTCGGGCAGTTGTGATGACATGCGCTCAAATCAGTGATTGTGGTAAGGGATTTGCATCTTTCTCAAATTTTCTCTCTCTCAAAATTTTTATAAACTCAAATTGCACAAATGAGTTTGAAAATGACATTTTTTACTTTTTATAGGTTATTTAAGGTGGGTTTTTTATGGGATTAATTAATTTTTTTCAAGGGAGATTAATTCAAAATCATCCAGGGACAATTTCTACATTCTTTATCAAGAGATAAATTATTTCAGCATCAAATCATCATAAAATCATAAAATTTTGAAAAATTCCAAAAAAATCAATAAAATCAAAACTTCATCAATTTATCTCCTGAGGGGTCATATATCCATCATTAACTAAATTCAATATCTGGGGCAAGTCTAAGGCATTCTGAAAACATTTCCTCAATACTAGTAGTAGTAGCAAAATTTTCTTTGAAGCAATGCATAAACACATCACTTCAAAGAGGGGAAAAATCTATACACCTAAAAATGGTTTGGAGAATATAATTAATTAAATATGATTTATTTGATTAATTAACCTTAAATTCATCTACTTAATAAAAAAAATAGAAATATTTATTTATATAGTTCACTTTCAATTCTTCTATTCTATCATATTATCTCCTCTTAATTAAATAAAAAAATTTAAATACTTTGTTTTATTTAATTATTATCATTATCATTTCTTCTATATTTATTCATTTATTCTATCTTAATCATATATTTTATCTTAATTAAATAAACAAGTTTAAATACTTTGTTGTTTAATTATCATATCTCTTCTATAATTATTTAATAAACAAATTTCTATAGTTTGCTTTATTAAATTAATTATTCTCCTTTGCTAAATTGAATAAATCAAAATATTCAAATAAAGAAAATTTCCTCTATTCACTCACCAATAAAATTAGATATAAAACATCTAATTAATTCAATTGGCATTCATGGGAAAGTTGTGGAGACAAGCTTGCAGGTAATTCTCTCCAATCTCCTTCCTCTAATTCTTCAAATCTTTTGGAAAGATGTTTTTCTGGGGAGGAATAATCCCCATGATCAGCTCAAAATTCTTCATCTCTCACCATTCAATCCTCCAAATCAAATCCAAGCCTTTGTTATGCTACCCTTTGCAAATGTACTACTATGAAATTTATATAAACACCCTTCGGATACAGGAAATGTATCCCAACTTTGTGCAAACTTACTCTTTAGGAATAACAATCAAGCAATCAAGCATTATAGCAATTAGCAATATCATTTAGCAATAGCAAGCATCATAGCATAGAATCAATATCATAGATTACTGTAGCTTTTTTTTTATCATATTCATGTCAGCATAGATTATAGTAGCTTCATTGAATATCATCTAGAAATCATCATATAGGATTAGATTATTGCATTTAGCAGCATCTCATTCTCTAGATTGACATTTTAACAGTCACAATCCTTGCCAAATCTGAGAGCCCCATGACTTAATAAATCTTTAGAGATAGGGAACAATATGACACTTTTAGTAGATTCTTACTTTTAAATTAGTTTAATTGCTTTTAAATCTTTGATATAATTTCTTATTAAGAAGTTTTTTTAGTTATTTACTCATTACTTATTCAACACTTACAATATGTGTGTGTGTGTGTGTGTGTGTGTGTGACCAGTAAATGTGCATATGGCATGTTAATCCAATTTTCATATGAAATAACTGACGTATGATTAATTTATAATATGCATGAAACTATATCAAAAATTGTTATACATGCATCTAGTTTTCACAATTCTATTTAAAACAACCTCCCATATAGACTAAATAAAAGATGATATCTTAAGAAAATTAAGAAATTTTAGGTGATAAGGTAATGTTGCATCTTTATTAAATCAGAGAAGGAGAACAAAGCAATTTTATAATTATACTTATATGTATATGTGAAATGGTAGTTCTTTAATTTTTTGCATAAAACTCTTTTCTATAGAGGCTTAGAAATTTGTTTTGTATATATAACAATGTATACTACAATTTTTCCAAATAAATTATTTTATAATTTACAGTTAAGATCACAAGCATTTCTACTAGAGTAGCTCCAACTACAACATAAGAGTATCTCAATTTTACTAATTTGTGAATGTTGTACTCTATTTGAAGTGTCCATTTGAGCACAGTATTTGCTTTAGAGTCTCTAAAACCTCTTTGACAAATTGATTTCACTCATTTTTTCACAATATCATTTTTTGGAGCATTTTTTTAAACAACCCTCAAAATGCATTTGATTGAAATTTTCTAGAATATATTTTACACCCGGAAATGATTTTAGAATAATCTTACACTTGGCATATGTGAAAGATATAAGGACTTTTCAACATATCCATACCATACGCCTCTTGTGAGATAATGCTTTGAGGAATTTTTCCAAACAGTTCATTTCTTTGTAAAGGGCATTAGGGAAGGTGAAGTGTTCAATTTGAAAGTCACCATGAAATCTTCAGAAAATACACAAGACCAGAATGTTTCTCAAGTAGTATTATTCTGATTATTTTGTTTTAAGCATTTAAAGCTAGTATTGGAAACTTTAATAGAAAAAAAATTAATTTTGTTTTGATAGCTAGAAACCCAAAAGGATAATTTTATATTTAATAATTTGCATTATTATGCAATTATGTTGTTGTATTGGATAATTTCTTTCAAAGGATGTTTTTTTCTTTTTTGCTCTATTTGAGCTTCCAATTGATTATCTAGAACTGTTTATAACATGATGGGTTTGGTTGGTTTGAAGTTTTTTTTACTATGATTCCTGGCTTTTGTATTTTTTTTTAATTCTCTTGTTTAGCTGAAACAAAATTTATAATATTATCTCCAATGGCACTTGGTTTAGACCCTTTCCAAATTATAGTTAAAGTTTATTACTATATTCTACTATATACTACAAATTTAATTTATTTTATGTAAATCTTTATTTAAATTTATTAGTTCCTACCATGGAACTATAGGTGAGGGGAAAATCTGAATTCATTATTTTTTTCTATACATTATATTTTAATTTTATTAAAGTTAAATGCTAGATTTTTAACTTTTCAAATTTCTAAAATTATTTCTCTAAAATTTTATTGGCTAAAAATCTAGAATCTAGAATCTTAAACAAATTTTTAAAAAGAGTTAGGATTAAAATATCCCATAAAAATGTGCACAATTTTCATCTCATAATGCTAAAAACATACATCAAATATAGAAATATTAAATTGGATGGTGTTCATGCACTCCACTTTCTATGTCCCTACCTCTTAATTAAAATTTATTACATTATTTATTTATTTATATTGTCTAAAGTTTGATTTTTTTTACATCGCAATTTTTTTTTTTTTTTTAATAAATTTTTATGTTAAATTTATATTTTTTATAATTTAATTTTTTTGATATAATTTTATTTAATTAGTTTATCAAAAATATTTGAAATATTAAATAATTAGTATTTAACATTAAATTATATCATTACTATTTTAATATTCAATTATATCATTGATATTTCATAATTAAATTTTATTATTAAAAAAATGAAATAGTAAATTAATAATAATAAATTATTAATAAACAAACCACCATACCCAATAATTACATTTTCACATAACACACCCCTTGGAACTAAAAGTTTTTCCCAATTCACAAGACTCATAACTATTTATTGAATCAGGAGTTTGACCTTATTTGAATGGCTTTGTAATGATCAAAATGACAATAGTCATCCAACATTCAGTACGCAGAAAATAATAGATCCCTGGGATATCATAAGGATCAAAACCTTAGCAATAGGACAAGTCATCATCATGGGTTCATGAGCAATCAAGGGTAGTATCATGCGGGGTCAAAGAACTGGTCGATTAGGCATTGGCCGACCAATGGTTGGTATGCAGACAAGGATGGTTTTGTTCCTCATTAGTCTTGAAAGCTTCTCAGAAGGCCTAGTCATTATCAAGGTCCCATAGCAGGAGTAGGGTAGTATAACATAGTAATAAAGAACCAACCGATTAGGTACAAATTTACAAGACCAAATTGGAAGCCTTTTAGGCATCAAAGACATTTAGATAGAACCGAGAAGCCGATCTTTGATATATATGAGGATAAGGTTTTACCAAATGAAGATAGGAGTCACCTAGATTGCTAATATGGAGATTGTGAAGAGGATTTTATGGGAGCACAACAACAACAAAATCATCAATAAATAGGGTTTCTCAGAATTTAGGTCTTCAATCCAAAGATTCCAAGTGTGGATCACTTAACGAAAGATACTACTTTAGGGAGAGGGAACAAAAACCCTAATGCAGAAAATGGTCCTCACCATAGACAACAACATCAAACATCAAAGCCTCTATATATCAATTGTAGCAAAAATGGGAATGTCTCAAACAATAGTAAAGGGGCGAATCACGGTCACCAAAATGGAGAGGCACTTAAATCAAAGTTCTTGCAGGACCAACACTTTAACCGCTAGAAGAAGAAAGGAAAGATATGTGTGAATGGTATTCAGGGGAAAAGAAACAGGCATAAAAACTTGACACCACCATCAAAACAAAGAAATATCAAGCAAAGAAAAGAATGGAGAAGAAAGGAGAGACAACAAGTGGACAACATGAGCAAAGAATGGGATGGCTCTAACAAGAAGGTGGATGTTCCTATTCCTCCCAACTTTAAAGAGCATAATCTTTGATGAATGGGAAGGGGCTATTAAATTTTCTTATCTAGATCAGGGAAAAGGTTTTTTTTTGTGTTGTTTTCCAATAAAACATTTAAAGAAGAGGTTTTTATAGTTAAGTCATGGTCATATCAAGGTTCAGGCTTATATATGCAAAACCAGACTCAAAATTTCAAATCTAAGGAATTTGTTGTTTGTTTTGTTCCCTTTTGGTTACTACTCCATGCATTACCATTGGAATATATGAAGTTGGCCTTATTAGAGATTATGGAAAACCAAATAGGTATCTTACTAAAGCATGATTTCCTCTTCTTTAAAAATCCATCAAAACCAGTTAGGATTTCAATACTGCATGATGCAAGTAAAAAAAAGCCTAGTCACATTGAGCTAAAATCTAAATTTGGAAAGTGGTTACAAGAGATAAGTTGGGAAACCCCTTATAATTCTTGTGCTAAGTGTCATATCTTTAGCTATTCATCCTCAGAATATTTAAATCAAAACAACACACATAATCATGTTCCTCTTAGGAAAAATTGACAAGGAAAAATATTTTCTCTAGTTTCATCAACTAAATTGCAACCAAATAAGGTTATTTAAGGACATAATAAACTTGAGGCTATTTAGGGGAACCAAAATCAAATAATTCCTAGGTCAGCACAACAAGGACTAAAAGGAGGAAGGCAATCTTAAAAAGAAAGAAATTTTCATTGTCCATGGATCTCTCTTTGCTTCATGACTGGGTGTGGAAAAGTAATTCCTCCCATGTTTTGAACTTATATTCCCATTTTTTTAGATTAATGAACATCAATTGGATGAAGTACTCAAAAAAATAATGTTCCAAGAAGAAAATTCATTCACTTTAACTAGGAAAATAGGAAATTAGGAAAAAACATTAGTATCAGTAAATAACTTTTATTTCGATGTAGAATGGAACTCCTTCATTGGTATATCATGACTGATAAGATTGAAGAGGTAGAGTTAGAAATGTTAGCAAAAAATATTCTAGTATTGGTGGGATCATAAATAGTTGAAGAGATAATAGATGAAGTTCTGGAGGAAGGATGCCCCTAGAAGTGGTATAATAGCAAAGGAAAAGGTGAAATCAAGTGTGTTAAGTCACCTGGTCAGTTAGCTCCAATCATATCATTAGATAACCTTCAAATTCAAAATGGAGTTGTAGTTGATGTAGAGTTGGAAGGGGTCAAGGATGGGGTTGTTGAAGATATAAAGGATCTTTCTGATTTTTATTATTCATAGTCTTTGTCTATAACTCAAACCCCTTATCAATTAGTTTTAAAGAAGTCTCTGGGCAAGAGAGGTCTCAAATCAAATTTGGTAAAATTACAGGGGGAAATAGAGGCAAGGTGATAATCAACTTTGCATGATACCATTATCAACTCATCAAACAAGCATCCGAGGAGAACCTTTTGCTCTCCTTAGGTACAATGAACATTCTATCATGGAATGTCAGGGGCATTAATGCCCTTGAAAAGCATGCTCACATTAAACATCAAATTGATGGATGTGGAGCCAATATAGTGATTCTTCAAGATACAAAATCTTCAGAAGACACATACAAATGTACAATAGAAAAATGGCAGTTGTGGAATTCAGTGCACTCACCTACTCAAGGGGCTTTTAGGGGTCTAGTGACCCTTTGGAATCCAAAGTTAAGTTTAGTGGTATCATACAAAAGTGAGAATAATTGGAAATTTCTAGAAATAGTCAAACTTGATCTCAAATTTTAGTTGTTTAACATTTATGGCCCTTTGTCCACATTGGATAAGAATAATCTTTGGGAGAATCTCACTCAAAAGATAATAGAGTTGGTGTTGGATGTTATGGATGTGTTGCTGATATGTTGTTATCATTGATGTAAACACTATTACCATTTGGCATATCAGATGTTGTATATGTCAAGGATATTGAGAAAAATGTAAAATAAAGTGTTTCAGTTTCCTAGTGGAACTGTGCAATTCATCAAGGTGTCTTGTTTTGTACATTGAAGTTCAGCTATTGTGGACTAAAGGTTTTTTTTAGAGTATCTAGATCATCTACCAAAAGTTTTAGAGGTCCACATATAGATTTGATCATGTTGTGGTCTGGCAGTATTTATGTGGTCTCTATCAGTGTTCATGAGTGAAGTTTATGTGGTTCTGGTAATTATCTCAGTTCTTGCAGATGTTTCTCTATTGTTTCTTGATGTTTTTGGATGTCTCTAGATCATTCTCTATCTTTGTAGTAGGCCCACATTGATCGGTGTGCTAATGGTCAAATATTTTTTTTGTGCATGTTTGATTTTTCATGTTCTTGGCCGACATGATGGTGGTAACATGTTGTGGATCCTCGAAAATTTAAATTTCAATATTTGGTGCACTCATGAATATTGTTTTGGGTCGCATCATTTTTTTGGCCAATGGTGTTTAGATCCACATTGAAAATTTAATTGTAAATTTGGGCCGACATTGCAAATATGTTTTATTTTCTTGTTTGACAAAGTTGATGAAATCCCATGTATCAGATATATAAGAGTGATTGTTTCATTGGTGCAAAGTGTGGTCATGTGTTGGGTGTGCTCCTATGTGTGTATATGCGAATATCATTTGATTGCAGAGTAGAGTGTGAAGAAGATCGAGTGAAGTGTGAAGTAGTTTGAGTGAAAAGTTAAGGAGTTTTTTGTGCTTAATTGGAACTATAATCAGGCTTGAGCAAAAGCTATTTTCTTAGTTCATACCCTCTAGATTTTAATCCTATTCTATATTGTTGGGTAGTGAGCCCCTTCTATAATTGAGTAGTGAGCTATAGGAAGTGTTTTGGAATGCATGTGCATTCCCCTTTATTATTTTCATTATACTTTTAATAGGGTATAATATTGTGGACTAACATCCACTATGGTTTTTCCCCTAACAGGGTTTCCACATAAAAAATTCTTGGTGTTCTCTGTCTCTCTGGTGTGTTAATTGCTTATGGCTAATTGCTTATTCATCAGATTTAGATTAAGTTAAGTAAAGTTTGAAAATTTTATTAATTTGTGACAACTGATTCACCCCCCCTCTTAGTTGTCTATCCTTGTTTTGCCAACAATTAGTATCAGATTAGGTTCCTCTTAAGAAGTCTAAAAGCTTGAGGTGATCTAAGATGACAACATTCAAGAAGGACAGTCTAAGATTTGATGGAATTAACTACTCACTATGGAAATTTAGGATGCAATGTCACCTAAGGTGTATTGGTGAAGCCTACTAGAAGATTACAAATGATCCATATGTTTGTTATTCCTCATAATGGTCCCTCCATTGTTAATGAGATAAAAACTGTTGAAAACCATATCAAGGCTATTGAAGCTTTGGTGAGTGCTCTGACATATTTAGAGATGGAAAATGTGGTAGGACTGTAGATAGCTCATGAGATTTGGAAAAAGCTAGAAAATTTGTATGAAGGAGATGCACAGGTGAAGATGGCTAAGCTATAGAGTTTGAAAGGCAAGTATGAGAATTCAAAGATGGGTGAAGATGAAAATATCACATCTTTTATGCAAAGAGTAAATGAAATAGTGATGGGTATTACATGTGTCGATGGTTCTCTAGATGAGGATGAAATTGTAGCTAAGATACTCATATCCTTGCCTCCCTCCTACAAAGTGAAGGCTCACACTATTGAAGAGCTTAGATCAGTAACAAAGATGTCAAGAGACACACTAGTTGGTAAGCTTGCTACTTTTGAATTAAGTGAACTTGGTGAATCTATTCTAAAGACTAAATTTGCATTAAAGGCTATTGTGTCCAAAAGTAACAATTAAAGATATGGTCTGGGAGAATGTTCCAAAAAGATATCTAGGTATGATGAAGAACTAAAACAACTTAAAGATAAAAAAAGAGAGGTAGAAGAATTGGAAGCACTGATTGTAAAGAAAGAAGGTAGAGGAAAAGGTAAGTATGAAGGAGTGTTTCCTATTAAATGTTTTTCTTGCAATAAAATAGGTCATTTTGCATCAAGATGTCATGAAAGAGTTCCTAGATCTAAGCCTAACAAGTCTAGATTCCAAAAGTAATTTTACTTTGCTAAAGGAGTGACTGATGATAAGTCTGATAAAGATAATGGAAATGAAGATGAATGGGTTTTCATTGCTACCATTGAAAATAGTCCTATGGCTAATAAATCTACTAAAGATGAAAAATCTCTTTCAAATCGAGTTGAAGAAAAGGATCAGTGGGTTATTGATAGTGGATTGTCACATCATATGACTAGTGATCAAAAAAAAATTGTAAGTCTAGAGAAGTATGATGGTGGTGTTGTAAGATTTGGAGACAACAATGCTGGTGTGATTCATGGCAAAGGCTCTATTTTCCTTGGTGGTAAGGATAACACTGATGATGTTCTTTATCTTGAATGCTTGAAGCATAATATTTTGAGTGTTGGATAGATGGTGGAAAAAGGCTATATGGAAGATGGAAGATACGTGGAAGTTCTAGCAATATGAATGCTACAGGTAGAAAGACAAAAGGTAATATTTTTCACCTGAATACTGCTAGTGGGAGTTGTTTAATTGCTGAAGTAGATGAAATATGGTTGTGGAATAGGAGGCTATGTCATGTAAATTTTGATAACATTGTCAAGGTAAGTTCCACTCAGGTAGTGAAATATCTACCTAAGTTAGTGAAGCATGCTAACACAATTTGTAAGGAGTGTTAGATGGGTAAATAGTCTAGAGTCTCCTTTCAGAGCAAACAGTTTCATTCAAATGATTTGATGGAGATGCTACATACTAACCTCTATGGTCCCTCTAGAGTTAGAAGTATTCATCGAGAAATGTACTTTATGTTGATTATTGATGATTACTCTAGAATGATATGGGTTTCCTTCTTAAGAGAAAAATGTGAAGAACTAGAAAAGTTCAAAAGTTTCAAGGCTATGGCAGAGAATTAGAAAGGTTTGAAAGTCAAGTGTCTGAGATCTGCCAGAGGTGGTGAGTTCACCTCCATGGATTTCAACTCTTTTTGTGAAGAACATGGAATTAGATGAAAATTATCTGCTCCCTGAACCCCTCAACAAAATGGAGTTGCAGAAAGAAAGAATAGAACAATTTTGGAGGTTGTTAGAATAATGATGTTAGAAGGAAATGTGCCCTAGATCTATTGGAGTGAAGCTATACAGACTATTGTGTATACTTTAAACTGGATAAATGTTAATGATAATTCTGATAAGACCCCTTTTGATTTGTGGTTTGGTTATAAGCCTATTGTTAAATATTTCAAGATCTTTGGAAGGAAATGTTATATCAAGAGAGATGATGATATAGGCAAGTTTGATGCAAGAAGTGATGAGGGAATCTTTCTAGGTTACTCTACTAAAAGAAAGTCCTACTGATACTATAATAGAAGACTATGAAAGATGGTTGAGAGTGCAAATGTTAGAGTTGATGAGGATTCTACTAAATCATCCAAATATTGTGGGTATGAATCAGATGAAGACAATACAAACAAAGGAAAAAATGTTCAGACACCAAATCAACTTTTGATTATTCTATATGTTTTGGTAAAGCAACCTCAATTCGTTCCAGTAAATCAAGTAAATTAGGAAGCATAGACAAGTAAAAGTGTAGAAGAAAGAACACAAGAACCAGAAGATCGTGAAATTCCCAAAACTCCAAGGCATGTAAAGTTAAATCATTCTAAAAGTCAAATTATAGGAGATAAGAATAAAGGAGTACAAACTAGAATAAATATTGTAGAAGAGTATTGCCTGATTTCCAAGATTAAACCTAAAACTGTCACTGAAGCCTACCAAGATGAACAATGGATGGAAGCTATGAAGGAAATGCTAACATAAACTAAAAGGAATGACACGTGGATACTAGTTCCTACACCTAAAGACACAAATTTAATTGGTACTAAATGGGTGTTTCAGAAAAAGCTGAATGATCAAGGTGAAGTGGTCTGGAATAAACCAAGACTAGTATGTAAAGGGTATTCTCAGATGGAAGGTGTTGATTTTGAACAAAATTTTTCCCTTGTTTCCAAAATCAAAGCTATTAGATGATTTATTTATTATGCTGCATACAAGAACTATAAATTTTATCAAATGGATGTAAAGTTGACATTTCTGAATGGTGAACTGGAAGAAGAAGTATACATTGAACAACTAGATGGATTTTAGCTAACTGATAAGGAAGATATGGTTTTTCGCTTGAAGAAAGCTCTATATGGAATTAAGCAAGCCCCCAGAGCCTGGTATGCTAGATTGGATAAATACTTACTGAAGCTTGGATTCACTAAAGGTACTACTGATAGCAACTTATATTTCAAATTGGATCATGATAAAGAGTTAATTATAGAAGTATTTGTTGAGGACATCATTTTTGGAGGAGATGACAATATATGTATGAAGTTTTCTGATGAGATGAAGGGTGAATTTGAGATGAGTATGATTGGAGAGATGAATTTTTTTTTGGGATTGCAAGTTACCCTATTAGACAAGGGAATTTTCATATCTCAATCCAAATATGTGAGAGAGCTACTGAAGAAATTTGGGATGGAAGAATCGAAGCCTGTTGGTACTCCCATGGTGACCAAATGCAAGCTAACATAGAATGATGATTCTCCTAAGATGAATCAAACTAGATATAGGTCAATGATTAGTGGATTGCTCTATTTAACCCAGACTAGACTGGATATTATTAATTATGTATGTATGGTTGCAAGATTTCAAGCTGATCCAAAAGAATCATATGTGATTGCTGTTAAGAGAATATTTAGATATCTAAAAGGAAAAGTTGACTTTGGACTTTGGTATGCAAAGGATGGTGATCTCACTTTGGTTGTATATACTGATGTGGATTGGGCTGGAGATGTAGATGATAGGAAAATTACTAGTGGTGGTGCTTTCTTCCTAGGGAAGAAATTGGTGTCCTGGTTGAGTAAAAAGTAGAATTCCATTTCTCTATCTACTGTTGAAGCAAAATATATTGTTGTTGAAAATAATTATACTCAAGTGATATGGATGAAACAAATGTTGAAAGTTATTAGAGTGATATATGAAGAGCCTATTGCCATATACTGTGACAATTCAAGTGCAATAAATATTTCAAAGAATCTAGTGCTACACTCTAAGACTAAACATATATCAATCAAGTTTCACTTCTTGAGGGTGAATGTGAATGAGAAAGAAGTCATATTGGAGTATGTGCCTACCAAAGAACATATTGTAGACATCTTTACTAAGCAATTTTTGAAGGATACTTTTGAGTATCTCAGAGGAATGCTAGGGGTAATTACCCCTCTTGACAAGAACTAAAAGATGCATTTACTTGCATCAATCCTTGAGCTACATTGTTATATTCTAATCCAGATTGATGTTTTCGTGGCTACTACTCAGGGGGAGTAGTTAGATGTGCAAATATGTGGTTCAGAGAGTGTATATGGAAAGGTCACGGTTAAATTTTCCATTGATGTCAAAGGGGGAGAAGTGCAATGTGAAAAATCTTTCGAGGAGAAGATCCTTGTGGGAGAAAAGTAGTTAAGAAGCATGCGTGTTGGGTTGATGGTATTTTTCACATCATGTGTTGCCATAAATTCCAAAGGGGGATATTATTGGATGATGTGGATGTGTTGTTGATATGTGGTTGTCATTGATTTCAACACTATTAGAATTTGGTGTATCATAGGTTGTATATGTCAAGGATATTGAGAAAATTGTAAAAGAAAGTGTTCCAGGTTCCTAGTGGAACTATGTAGGTCATGAAGGCGTCTTGTTTTGTATGTTGAAATAAAAATGTTGTGGACTAAAGGGTTTATTTTTTAGGGTATCTAGATCATCTACCAGAAGTTTTAGAGGTCCACGTATAGATTTGATCATGTTGTGGTCTAACAGTATTTTTGTGGTCTCTATCAGTGTTCCTAAGTGAAGTTTGTGTGATTCTGGTAATCTCAGTTGTTGCAGATGTTTCTCTATTATTTCTTGATGTTTTTGGATGTCTCTATATCATGCTCTATCTTTTTAGTACATCCACATTGATCGGTGCACTCATGGTCAAATATTTTTTTTTGCATGTTCAGGTTTTCATGTTCTTGGCCGACATGATGGTGGTAACGTGTTGTGGATCCTTGAAAAGTTAAATTTCAATGTTTGGTGTGCTCATGAATATTGTTTTGGGTCACATCATTTTTTTGGCTAATGGTGTTTAGATCCACATTGAAAATTTAATTGAAAATTTAATTGTAAATTTGGGTTGACATTGTAAATATGTTTTATTTTCCTAGCTAACTAATTTGTTGATGAAATCTCATGTAGCAAATATATAAGAGCGATTGTTTCATTAGTGCAAAGTGTTCTTGTGTGTTGGGTGTGCTCCTATGTGTGTATATGTGAATATAATTTGATTGTAGAATAGAGTGTGAACAAGATCAAGCGAAGTGTGAAGTAGTTTGAGTGAAAAATGAAGGATTTTTTTATGCTTAATTGGAACTATAATCAAGCTTGTGCATAAGCTATTTTCTGAGTTCGTACCCTCCAAATTTTAATCCTATTATGTATTGTTGGGTAGTGATCCCCTTCTGTAATTGAGCAGTGATCTCTAAGCAGTGTTCCTGAACTCATGTGCACTCCCCTTTATTATTTTCATTATACTTTTAAAAGGGTATAATATTGTGAACTAACATCCACCGTGGTTTTTCCCCTAAGATTTTTTCCACGTAAAAAAATTCTTGGTGTTCTCGATATCTTTGATGTGTTAATTGCTTATGGTTAATTGCTTATTCATCAAATCTAAGATTAAGTTATGTAAAGTTTGAAAATTTAATTATTTTGTGACAACTAATTCACCCCCCCTCTCAGTTGTCTGTCCTTGTTTTTCCAACAGTTGAGAGATGAGAAAATCATTTTAGTTGGAAACTTTAATGCTATTATGTCATTGCAAGAAAATATTGGGGGCATTAGTCCTCTACCTAAAGTAATAGCATATTTTAATACATTCATTAACACTAATGCATTGAGAGATATAATTATAGCTAAGGGTAGGTTTACATGAACCAATAGAAGAAAAGGCTTCCTTTAAATAGTGGTTAAATTGGATAGATATCTTGTTTCTTCAAACTACTTCAATTTGTAGCATCATTTTATGTCTGAGATCTTTCCTTTTTAGACTTTAATCATTATGCAATTTCTCTTAGTGTTTCAAATGTATCCACCTCAGCTTTCAAATTATCTTTTAAGTTTGAAAGTATGTAGCTAAGACACCCTAATTTTGTGGAGTTGATTCGTCAATGGTGGATTTTAGCTCCTTCTGAGCAAGGAGCAATGGTGTTTCAGTTGTGTAGAAAGTTTTTTTATATCAAACAACAACTCATAAAATGGAACAAGGAAGTTTTAAAAATTTCTTCCACCAGAAAGAGGTAGTGCGAAAAGAATTGGAAAGTATGCATGAGCATATTATTCAATAGGACTTGGATGAGAATTTATAAGAAAAACAAAAGAGGTTGCAAGAGGAATGGGAAGAACAGTGTGCAAGAGAGGAAGCTTACTAGAGGAAAAAATCAAGGGAATTATGACTAAGGGAGGGTGACCGAAATACTAAGTACTTTCATGCTTCCACTTAGATTAAAAGGATTGTTAAGGTTTTCCAATCTATACAAGAGATCCCAATAGGTAATTATCTCACTAAGGAAGAAGATATAAGAATAAAATGCATCAAATTTTTTTCAGATCTCTTATCTACACCATAGGACATAAGTGTTCAAAATGACAAGGATGAGGAGGAATCACTGGGTTCAATTTTGACATTAGTTTCTACAAAGGAAAATGAAGATCTACTGAGACAATTCTCATTAGAGGAACTCAAAAAAATTGTCTTTTCTTTGTCCCTAGACAAAGCTCCTGGTCTAGATGGCTTTATAGCTCTTTTTATCAAAAATGTTTGGAAATTTTGTGTTTTTATCTTTGATGGGAAATTGAAGAATCAAGAAGAATAGGGACTTTACTCAAACAATTCAATGTAACAAATATAGTCATTATTCCCAAAGTTAATGACCCAAAATCATTTGCAGAATATAGACCAATATCCCTATGCAATATAATCTACAAGATCTTCTCCAAGGAAATCTATTTAAGGCTACAACCTATTATTCTAAGGATTATTTCTCAAGAGCAGGGGGGTTTGTACCAAGAAGAGAGACATGAAGGGTCCATTGTAGCTCATGAAACTTTGCATTCAATTTCAATCAATAAAATTCCTTCTATTATCATCAAATTGGATATGATGAAGGCCTATGACAAGGTCAATTGGAACTTTTTGAGAAAAGAGTTATTTAAATTTGGGTTTTGTGCAAGATGGTGTAGATGGATAATTGCATACCACTTAAGGGATAAATTTTCAATCATACTTAATGGATATCCCACAGGATTCTTCAGTGCATCATAAGGAGTACGGCAAGGGGATCCTCTCTCTCCTTTTTTGTTTATAATCATGGCTAAGGCATTGGGTAGATTCATCATCAAAAAACATTCTCAAGGGTTATGGAAAGGAATTCAAATTGAGAACACAGACTTGGTAGTTACACATTCACTTTTTGTAGATGATACAAATTTATTTGGAAAAGAAAAAATTGCAGAAGCAAAATAGATTAAAGATGTTTTAAATAAAATACTCATCAACGTCAGGTCAAAAGATAAATTCCTCAAAATCTAAAATCTATATCGTCAACACAAGTGATGTCATTAAGAAGAAGATATTTGAAATTCTTGGTTTCCAAAAAGCAACCTTACCATGTTCATACCTAGGGATACCCTCATTTTTAGGCCCTAATAAGGAAACATATTGGGTGAAAGTAATAGAAAGAATTAAGTCAAGTATCTTGGTATGGAAGGCTAGATGGTTGTCTCTTGCTGGGAGAATTTTATTAGTTAATGTAGTTTTATCTTCAATACCTAATTATTTTCTTGTAGTTTTAAAGGCTCCAAAATATGTCATTGTAGAAATTGAGAAAGTGATTAGAATTTTTATTTGGAAAGGAAATATTGATGAGTATAAGGTGGTCCCTTTAATATCTCTTGAGTCTATGTCATGCAATAAATCTCAAGGTGGAGTGAGTATCCTGAATCTTTTGAAAAGGAATAGAGAATTTGGTGAAAAGCTAGCCTAGAAAATTTATGTTAGCCCAAAGGCCAAATGGTGTAGAATATTGCAAGGAAAATATCTAGATACCTTGGACCCTACAAGAATCTTTACTATTGCTAATCCTCCAAATGTTTCAACTATATGGAATTTTTTGATCTCATGCAGGAAGTTAATTGCTACATACATCTCTTGGGAGGTAAACAATTGCCAAAGAGTCAAATTTTGGATGGATTCATAGAATGGGTACCCTCCATTGCAAAATAATCATGATCTTCTTCAAGTAATGGAAATTTTAAAGGAAGTTTGGGGAGAATATTTGTTGGATTATGTTTAGTTGATTGATCCTATTTCAAGTAAAGTTATCTAGAAAAGAATATTATATCCCTCTTTGACCACTCAGCAGTGTAGTATGTTACAAAATGTGCTGAATGATAGACTATTCTATCTCTCTTTAAAATCAAACAAATGTTTTTGGGCACCTTTAATAGATGGTAGCTACATGGTTAAACAAGGTTGTAAGGCTTTAAATCAGAACTCAAGACACCTACTTACCCAAAGGGCCTATTCCTTTTGTTGAGATAGTTAAGTCTTACCCAAGGTAGGGAGTTTTGCATGATTGGCATTAAGAAAGCGAATATTTCCAATGATCAGTTAGATAAACTAAGAATTGTTGACCCACTCATGTTCCCATTGTGTAACGAGGGGATTGAGGAGGTAGATCACTTATTTGTGAGATGTAAGTTTGTGCAACAAAGCTAGGAGTTTGTTCTTAACAAGATTAATTTCTATACCCCTTTGCCAAATACTCTATGGGACTTATTTCAAAGTTGGAAAGTTCTTTTCAAATATTATTTCTTTGCATGTATATTGAGAGTGTTCTCAGCTCTAGTTATATGGAACCTTTGGTGGGAGAGAAATTTTCACATTTTCAAGAAAGTATCCTCTTCAATTGATGTTGTAAATGTAAAAATTATGAAAGCAATTTTTGAGGTAGAAAATGCAAGTGTTCAAGAGCACAAAGGAATTAGCTCATCTTTCACTAATTGGGATAATTTTATTCTACAGAATTGGAAGTATTTAAAACTACCTTCCCCAAATAGTCTTTTGCAACCAAAGTCAAAGAAATGCAATAGGAAACATGTCAAATGGAAGGCTCCAAAAGTTGAATTCACAAAGTTGAACTTTGATTGTGCATCAAAATGAAACCCAAGAGAATCAAGGGTGGGTATTTGATTGCATGATTTATGGGGTAAGGTAATAGCATTAAGCTCAAAATATCTTTCCAGAGGTTCTAATAGTTTAGCTCAATCAAAAGCGTTGTTGATAGGGCTGGAAATGGCTTTGAAGTTGGATATTAAAAACCTACATATTGAAGGGGGTTCCTTATTGATATTCAATGCTTGCAAAGAAAAGAAGGTTTAAAATTGGAGTCTCCACTATATTCTTCAAAAATTATGGGATTTGCTTGATAAATTTCAGAACTATCATATCACACCCATGTATAGAGAAGGGAACAATTTAGCTGATTATTTAGCCAATATGGGAAGTAACAAGAAGGAAATATCTATATTACACGACCTCTCTCCACTCTCAAATTTTCCACAATTAGTTGAAATTTCTCAACAAGATTCCCAAGATTTGAATGAAGGGATAATTTCTTAAGTGGAGTAGAACTTCAAAGGCATAGGTGTTTTGATATATTAAATTTTTGACTAAGATTGGGAAATCATTGTTGGATTTGGAATTTAACCATCTAAAAATCCCCTTCTATTGCAATGATTATTTCATGCCAAGTAGATCCCTTGGTAGTGCTTTGCACAGGTGTCATTAGTACTATCAGAGTAATCTAAATTGTTACAGCAGAGGACACCATAGTACTTTGGTGATGGGACAAAGCATGTCATTCATCACCAAATTTTGCCACCTCTCCTTCATATGATGGTGCCAAATCTTGTCACCTCTCCTAAAAATGATATTGTTTTCCTAATTTTTTATTTTCCAGGTAATTGTAGTTGTGTCTGGGTACCTAGCATTTATTTCAATCTACAAAATTGGAGTGATTTCACATGATCTCACATGATGTGAAGGAACCAATTCATTTAATGGGCTCTATTTGGTATGATTTGAAATTATGCCTTTCAAAAAATGTGAAATGCCTTTATCAAAAAATTTTGGGCTTTATACAGTGCATTTTTCATCAGTTTTATCACTTTGTCTACCATCAGTTTCAAGTTTTCTCTAGTGGAGACGTGTGTAGTTAAATTATCAGTTGTGTGCTTTTGTGTTGTAAAATTGTAGAATGGATTTTTGTCGTTGGAATTTTAGGATTAAATGCACTGTTCGACCATGGGAACACCCTTTTGAAGATAGTATTTCTCATGAGGACCCTAGCTTGATATTTAAAGTGGATTTTTCGAGGGTTGAGGAGTTTGTGAGGTTAGTACTTGGCATGGAGGTTACTAGCCCTAGGGCTTGTTGGCTAATCTTCCCTTCCTAGGTGTTGTCTATGTTTCTATCTAATATTATGGATTTGCTTCAGTCTTTAAAGGAGTTAGAAATAATAAAAAAATAAAATTTCAATCCTTGGTTTCTTGGCAATAATGCTCTCTTAAATGTAGTTCAATAATATAATTTTTTTAATGGGGAAGGGTATCTAGGAGGTTTGTTTCCTAGAGAATATGTCAAGCAGCATTTGGGGTTTGAAGAAATTTTTGAAGCTCTTAGGATGGCCCTGTAGTATAGGAATGATCATTTTCTTTTAAAGGCCTTAAGGAAGAATTTTAGAAGGGTTTGTATCTCCAAGGAGATCAATATCAAAGAAAAATATTATGCAGTGTCTCATCTTCATGATCATGTGTCTCACTTGCCTTTTAACTCTTCTCTTGTTGGGTTGAAGAAAATCTTTTCATATGTTCCAGGTGTTGAAGAATTTGTGGGAAGGCAAGGACAAGATTTTGCTGAGAGTTCCAAAGCTACCAGGGTTTGATAGCAAGGGAATGAATTGAAAATACAGAACTAATAGAGCAGGTACAAGTACTGGTTGGTGGTTTTGATTTCTTTGCCAAATATTTTCTTCCACTTGATCCTTTTGAAGCCAAGGATGAGAACTCAGTTTGTGTAGAATGCATGGAAGAATAGTAGATACCCCTAAGCCTTATCAGTTGCATTTTGATTTTTTCTAAGCCAATGTTAGTATTGTGGGTGGTCGTCCAAGCATGTGCAGGAGAAATTTTTGGCTCAAATATTGAATAGTCTATCAATTTTTATCTTGAATGTTCCTCATTTTGGCTATTTTGTACTATCTGCAACATTTTCAAATGTTTACATTTGATTGCAAATATTTATAAGACATTTGTGCGGGATGCATAGAAAAAAAAATGAAATTGTACTCTTTTACTATATATTAATATAATTATAGGCCTCTACGCTTTTTATCAAAAAATAAAAGAAAAAATAAATTATTAATAAATAAATAAAATGATATTATAATATTTTAAATTTTATTTATATAATATATTATGATATATAATTTTCATTAGTGAGAGGATGATTTTAACATTTGAATAATTTTTAAAGTATTCATCATTTTTTAGTTAATAAAGAGCAAGATAAATAGTCTTTATTAATTGGTGACACATTGTGATGAGGGTGCTAAACCAAGACACAAAAATAATGCAAACAACTAGAGAATTTTATTATTATTTAGAATTGAAAATCTTACATGCAGAGGATCTCCAATCCTCAAGCTCTGTAGTACATGCAAGCTACAGAAACTACAGAATTCCCCTTTTCTCAATATGTGAAATTTTTCCCAAAAAGCTATAAAAATTAGAAAACCCCACCCATAAATAGCTCCCTTTTAGTATTTGACCCAAAAACACATTCTAATTATGATTTTTGTTGATCTGGCACTGAAAATTACAATTTAAAATTCAAAAATTCAGTCCTAATTCAAAAATTGGCAATTTTCAAAAAATTGACCAACTTCTGGAAGCCATAACTTTTTATCTGAGACTTCATTTTTCAAACCATTTGAACCATTGGAAAGGTCTTAGAGTGAAGAATGTGTTAAGAATTCACTCCACTAGTTCTAGCCATTTTCAGGCCTATACAAAACTATTTAGTGCTTCAAACTAGACTAGGAAGATTTTTTAGGGCAAAAAGTAGAAACTAAAACTTGGATAACTTTCAAACTGTGAATGATTTTGACCTTATTCTTTCACCAAAGTGCTTATTTTTCCATCTTGAACCTCCCCTTAATTTTTTTCCTCCTCATGACTTTAAATTCAAAACTGCTAAAAATACCAATTGAGCAGAAAAAGCAGAAAAATAGTTCTAATAGTTGGGAACTCTTATTTGATGAAAAGGGTATCCAGAAATGCAAAACCATATAAAAAAAACTAACAAAAGGAAATATAAATGGAAAATTTTATTTTTGGTGATACAAGATTGCCCTTACACCATTGGATACTCTTGTATTAGACACCTAGGGTAATTTGAGAAGTGACCTTGTCATGTCTCAGATGGTTGAGGAAAACCCAAACGGTCAATATCTACCTTAGACAACTAGGATGAATCTTCCATGGGCCTTCCTCTCCACTTCACTAGATATTCTTCATACTGCCTATTTCTGGTACTCCTTCCCACATGGCTATCTAGGATTTCTTCAATCTTCTCCTTCTTTGAAGTAGGTGCTGGAATGACACAATGTTCCATTGTTGGTATTTCCTCTATGCCACCTTCATGATACTCTATCAAATCTAAAAATGTTGAACACAGGGAAATGTTGACTCCATCTGACAACTCTACCTCATATGCATTCCTTGAATCATTCCTCTTAAGAATCTTATAGGGAACAAACTTCTTCATCTTTAATTTGTTATAAGTTCCCACTGGAAACCTTTCTTTCCTCAAGTGGACCATCACTTCATCACTAATTTAAAACTCCTTATACCTCCTGTTTTGATCTACCTTATCCTTATACTATGTATTTATCTTGCTAATATGTTCTCTTACCTTCTCATGTATATTCTTGATGTTCTCTATAAAGTCTTTGGCTTCGATACTTGGCTTCTTCTCTTGCTCCATATTCCTTAGTTCTGGAACAGTCCTGGGACTGCCTCCATACACAATTTGGAATGGTGATATGCAAATGCTTCTATTAACATAATTTTTGTAAGCAAATTTTTCCTAGTGTAAGATCAAGTCCCATCCCCTGGGTTTATCTCCTATAAAGCTTCACAATAGGTTACCTATACTTTTTTTCATAACCTTAGTCTTCCCATCCATCTATGGATGGTGTGAAGAACTAAACTTCAACTCTATTTTCAATTTCTTCCACAAGTTCCTCCAAAAGTACCCAACAAATTTGATGTCACAATTTGAGACTATACTCTTTGGTAGACCATGTAGCCTCACCACCTCCCAAAAGAAAAATTCAATAATGTCGACTGCATCATGGGTCTTCCGACATGGAATGAAATTTTTCATCTTCAAAAATCTGTCAACTACCACAAACATTGAGTCATTCCATCTCTATGTCCTTGACAAACCAAGAAAAAAGTCCATAGTTATATCCTCCCATATCCTCTTTGGTGTAGGTAAGGGTCGATACAGCCCTGTATTCTAGCTCACTCCTTTAGCCATCCAACATACCCTACAACTCTACACAAGCTTCCTCACATACTGTGATAACTGAGGCCAATAATAATGTTCATTGATAATGGCAATGGTCTTATCCTGATAAAAATGTCCTACCATTCCTCCACCATGCTTCTCCTTTATCAGGTTCTCCCTCATGGAATTCCTAGGAATACACAATTGACTTCCCTTAAACAACATTCCATCCTAGATTATGTAATCTAGCCACTTTTTCCTATCAAGTGTAATAGGCTCCTTGCAAGCTTTCCAAGCCTCTACAAAATCAGGATCTTTAGGGTACAATTTCTTGAGTTCATTGAACCCGACCACTTCAATCCGCATCTCTATCAACAATTTTTTCCTCCTACATAAGGCATCTACAACCCTATTTGACCTCCCACTCCTATTCTTTAAAACAAAGGTATAACTCTACAAAAATTCTACCCATTTCATATGCCTCTAATTTAATTCTCCTTGACTATTCAGATATTGTAATGCTTGATGATAAGTAAACAAAAAAAATTCCTTTAGCAATAGATAATGCCTCCATTTCTTGAATGCTTGAAATATAGCATAAAATTCTTGATCATATATAGAGTACTTTCTCTTTGCATCATTTAACTTTTCACTGAAATAGGAAATGGGCTTACCTTCTTGGCTCAACACCATTGCAATGGCACAACCACTAGCATCACAATCCACCTAAAACACCTTATTGAAATCTAGGAGGGATAAAACAAGCTGTTATGTCACCTTCTACTTCAATAGATCAAAAATTTTCACTACTCCTATGCTCCACTTGAACTCCTTTCTATCCCATCTCATTGTTTCAATCAGGGGTGCACAAATACTACTGAAGTTTCTGATGAACTTTCTATAAAAACTAGCCAAACCATGGAAAGATCTCACCTTAGTAGCACTTCTTGGGGTAGGCCATTCTAGAATAGCCTTCACCTTCTCTAGGTCCATCTTGAGACCTTCTGCCAAGATATCAAACACCAAGTACGCTAACTCCTTCACAAAAATACACTTCTTCAAATTAATCGACAATTTCTCTTCTCTCACCTTTTCAAAGACTCTATGAATATGCACTAAATGCTCACCCTGGGACTTACTAAATATCAAAATATCACCTTGTATAAGAGCGAATTTGCACCCTAGGTACAATTCCCCTTTTTTCCTCTATACACTTTAGAAAACCTAAGTCAAAAGCTTAATTCACTTAAGCCTATTGATGGCAGTACACTTGGTGCTTACATCCCTGGTAGATTCCTACGACTAAGCCAGCAGAGTCACTACTCTTCCCATTCGTAGCAAAGTTGTAATGCCTCCTTTAGTCAAACAAGCCAAATATGGCCATTTTCTTTCTCATTCATTCATAATCAGTCTTTGAACTTGCATTTGGAGGTTGGAAGAAATCTTGAACAGACTTGGCTCTCATACTCTCACTCTCACAGGCTCACTTCAAAGCATTCCAAACATTCCATAGTAGCAATATCACACTCCATCATGTCGATAGAGCAATTTTAGGACCACACCATTGTAGTAGAGGCTTGATTTCCTCTCATTTCTCCTCCAAGAAGCCTTAAGTGCTCTTGGTGGAGGTGGTAAGCTTCCCTCTCCTCTCCTCTATCATTTGGTTGAGTAGCATAGTACTGTTTGTAGTGCTTGTGTTTTTGTCACTTCTTTATCTCTTTTCCATTGGCTATCTATGGGGGTGGGAACACCTGAACAGGGGTATGACTAAGGAAAACCCCTATATAGCCACTCCCAACATTCTTTTTCTTATTTTGTGTAGGTGGGTACATTTTGAGGAGCTAGCTGGAAAATAGGGTCTTCTACGAGATTGTCTTCGTCACCTTAGCTTTGGTATATCTACTCTATCACCTTCGCTTGTACTTCTCATATTTCATAGTGTTATTTTATTCTCTTAGAAGTTGTTAAGCTAGGTTGTGAGTCATTTTGATGAGTCCAACCTTGTCTCTATTGTAATCTTACCATACAGACTACAACACGTTTCTAAGATGCCAGCTTGCCATGCTGTCGTCTGAAGCCCACTCTAACATCCTTGGGTAGAGAGCTCCCTCAAGCATAGAGTTGGAACAATAAAATGACTCACCTAGCCCCACCTTGAAACTTAGGATTGCAGAGTGATTGTAGGACCCCAAAATCCTCATCATTTTTATCCTCATATCCTAAACATACATTTAGCTAAGGTAATTTAGGGTAGCCTCTTGATTCTTGACCCTCTGTGACCTAGGGTATTGTATGCAGTGGTCCCCCTCTCTTTCATTTTTCATGAACCTGATGTGAACCATTTTGGTTCTATTTTTGTGATACTAACAGTTCCTTTCCTTGTACTCTAGGAGTGTTGTAGGTGTGAGTGTTGTAAGGTTGTCACCTTGCAACTCAACCTATGACCCCTAGGTAGTGTAGTTGGTAGGTTTCAAAGGTATTGCATAATGAAACCTTAATTGGGTTACCATCTTATCCATTGACTTTTAGGGACTCTATGAAAGCATTGTCTAGTGTGTGTAATGGATTCATTCCTGCATCAAACCATCCCCCCTATGTAGCCCGTGGAGAAAATTGTTGGCATAACCTTTACTTCATAGGACCTACCGATGGGGTTTAATAAGGAATCATCTCCCCTTTACATTCTTGCACAAATCAATGGGAACATTGTAGCTAGTGTTCTCGTTGATCTGACATCATAGGTGAACATAATAATCAAGGAGATTATGCTTATAAATTTTTTACATAAGGATGGATACGATGTTCCTGAAAGTTTCATTCACATACATGATGGACTTTCGGTACCCCATTTAGGTAGCATTTCCTTGTCATTCTTAGTTGGACCTAAGACCATGAACCTCATGTTTGATACCATTCCTAGGTCTGAACTCTTTCGTGTAAAGTTGGGTATCCCTTGGTTGTTAGCGATGAACGTAGTACCCTCCATCATGAATAAATGTCTAAAATTTATTCACGAAGGTTCCATACACATGATCCATGATGCCAGCTATCGACCATTGGTTGCACATGGCAGCTACTCCTTGTGTAGACACTTAGAAATGACCTAGGCCTGCAAGCTTCATTGTTACCACTTTCGTCCTGGCATAATTATGACATTTAATTACGTCCTTGGTCCACATTTGACTATTGATTAAATAATTCATAATTATTTAGTTAATTCATGTCATTTTATTCTTCATGATTATTAAATAAATAAATTCTATTTATTTATTAAATATGTCACTAATTCTCTAAGTCTCCCTATAATTAAATAAATTTCTAAATTTGTTTAATTATCCCTTTGTCATATATTTCTTCCTAATTATTAAATAAATAAATTTTATTTATTTAATATGTCACTAACTGTCATAATTAAATGAATTTATTAATTTATTTAATTAATTAATCTAATATGCTAAATTAAATAATTATATTTAATTATTTAATTGTCAAAATTAATATTCCTCTCATTTTAAATAAATGAAATTATTTAAAATGTAATCAATTTCTTAACTGTCAGTCCATTTTGGTAAATAATCTGAAAAATATTATTTATTGTCTCACAAAATCATTATTTTGAATTAATTTAATTCAAAATAGTAACTAATCTTCCAAAAAACAAGTAATCGGGCAGATTCTTGATTTTCCAAATCTGATCTTCAGACCAACTCTTATCTTCTTGATTTTTTGAATCTCACAAATTAGGCAGTCTTTATCTTCTCAATTTTTGAAAATCCTTATTTTCTAATTAGTTTATCTCATTTATTCTCCACCGTCGATTTGATTCTCTCAGGTGACATCTTGACTACTCACTTAAGGATTTTTCCCTAACCCTAATTAGGGATTGTCAAATTAAATCTTGTCTGCTGATTTTAGGTCTCTGTCAAAGATCAATCTCGTTTGTTGGTTCAGAATGGCATTTTCTATAAAATGTCATTTTCCTCTATTTTTTGGCATTAGGCAATATTTTAGACATAGGCATTTCAATTGTATTGTCATAGTCATAGGCATTTAGGCATTTATCAAATCCTCAAAGTCTAGTGTAGGACTTAGACATTTACAGATTGCTTGCATGATGAATTTGAGGGCAAAATATCATCTAGCAAGTAAGAAGGTACTATGGAGGTAATCACGGAGAATTCAATTTACAGGTATAACTATTTATTTTTCAATTTCCTTTGTATTTGATAGGTCTTTGGGTTTTTGTCTTTTATATTGATTTGATTGATCTAATCTAAACCTTAGAGTTTACCCTTAGTTACATTGGTGAACCCGACTCTCTATTTTCTGTCATTTTTCTGTACAGTTTCATGTATTTTCTATCAATTTTGTAGGTATAGGTATAGAGTGACACAATCACCAAACTGAGCCTCAAATGCCACAATCGCCAAATTGTGCTGCAATCACAGGCTCAAACACTGCAATCTCCAAATCACGCCGCAATCACCAAATCGTGTCGCAATCACAGGCTCAAGCACCGCAATCACAGGCTCAAGCACTACAATCACCAAATCACGCTGCAATCACCAAATTGTGCAGCAATCACCAAATCAAGCCATAATCACCTAATCGCACTATAATTGACTGGTAACATTTTTTTATTTGCATTCAGGTTTTTGATGTTTTTTTTTTGTTCTTTCTATTTTTTAGCACTCTGGTTTTATTTTCTGCATTGTGCCTAGCATAGGTTTTCTATTACTAATCAGGATTTGTAGCTTGTTGGCAGTTACTTTTCATGGGTTGAAGACAAACACTAAAACTACTAACGTGTCATCTTGTAGGTTTGATCATCAAAGAACAAACATCAAAATAATGTGCTTTCCTTTTTAGTAGTATAGTACACACTTTATTTTGGTGCAATTAAACCAAATCTCTATTTACTATGTCTGAATGTGTTTGCAAAATGGTAGGTGAGTATGCTCTCACCTTGTGAAAACTCGGTGATAAAAAAACCAGACCCGTTTTTATCTATTTTTAACCCCATGATTTGGTATATCAAAGTATCCTCTCCCCTTACGCTTTCAAGTGATCTTGGGTGTAAGAGAAATGGTTGCCAACTCTAGAAATTGGGCTTTCCTGGGGATTTCATCACTCCAACGTGACTCAAACCAGCAATAGAGCTAAGGCCAAGCTACCCCTGACCGGTATATAAATGTAAATCTTAAGGGAAAACCTAAGATTGTGAGTGTGTATGTGTCATATGGACATAGTTGTACTCCCTTAAACCCTGTTGAGCTTAACCTCTTTAGGCTGGAGTTCCACCTTATTGGTGATTAATCTCTTGCCCCATGTATGGTCACTCAAATGGGGGTCCCAAACTAAAAATATTTGTGTAGTAAGCTAAAAACCTTCTATTTGCTAGTGCAACACCAGTCAATGTGAAGGCATCCACACTTTCACAATTTGTAGTAGATGTGATCAATCTGCCATGGGAGTTTCATGGGGGTTGGAAGCTTGGTTGGCTTGAGAAGAGAGTGCACTGTAAGGGGGAGGCCATGTAGCCAAGCTTCTGAATTCACATGCTACAAATGTGTGGTTGGGGAAACCCATATGGAATCTAGCGAATATTGTCCTTGCATAACCTAGGATTGTACTTATCTTATGTGCACTTTCTTACATTCAAAACATTGTGCTTGTCAAGTTTTTTCTAGATTTTCAAACAATATACACAATATTCACAAATTTGGACACAAACAATCGACCTTAGACAACTCAGACTTTTCAACAAGACATCAGAAAACAATCTCAGTACTCATTTTGAACTTAGACTTTGCATTGTTCATCTTAGTCCTCATTTTGAACCTAGACTTTGCATTAATCATTTTAGTCCTTCATCAACATTATCATCTTAGTCCACATTTGACACTTTGACTTTGATCACCTTGTCATCTTACATCAATCATTTCCTTAGACAAACATTATCATCACCTAGTCATCCTAGTCATATTTAGATAATTTTCCTAAATCATCTCTAAGTTGAGCAAAACTTTTTTGAGATTAGGCTTCAAAGACAAAGAGGACAAATGGAAAACTTTGGACAAGATTTCAATCCCAACATCAATAATAACAGTTGTGACACAAACCAACATTGGACTTTTTTTGACCCATTTCACAACATGAACATACAAGCTTCCATGAACATGTCATCTTCATCACAAAACCCTTCTGAACCATTCATACAAAGAGACCAAAATGGATGAGTATATGTAGAAGACTTAGAAGCTATAGCATAAAATCCTGATATAGTCTCCTTTGTAGAAAAATTAGTCTTACGCAACCCTCAAAGGTATCTAGCCATGTTTTGGACCAAGGGGCTAAGTTACCACGATATGTTGACATAAATAATTTGCCATCTCCATCCATCTACCCTTACTACCAAAATTCACTTAACACCATCCATGACATTAGTCCACAACAAACATCCATTAATCAACCTTATCCTAACTTTGACAAGGGAAGTCAATTGTCCACTAGTTTCCAAGTCTTCACATCATATGCTAGTCCTTCACCTATCAATCTTGTCAATGTCTACCTACCATATCAACCATCTATCAACTCATGTCATGTCCCCACATCATACCATATCAATCTAGTCCAAGTTTCCACATCCTATTTTAGTCAACCTTACACTAATCGAGTCCAAGACTCCATGGCATATCTAGTCGAAGTCCCCATGTCACATCCTATACCATCACATCCTAATCTAGTCCAAGACTCCATGTCATATCCGGTCCAACTCTCCATGTCATACCCTAGTCCTTCACATACTAGTCTAGTCCAAGTCCCCATGTCCTATCCTAGTTTGTCATTCATTAATCCTTTTCAGGTCATCCCCTCACAAGCCACATCTAGTCATAAAAACTATGTCATTACTCAAAGTCAAAACCCATTTAATAAACTTGAGGATACATGTCAAAATGAAAGCCCAAAGCATGACCTTATAATGTCACCCTCATGTCAAGAACAAAATAGTCCATCCCATGACCCTATCTTAAACTCCATTCAAGGATTCCTTCAAGACAATCATGACATCTAAAGTACACCTACCATTGACCAAGAATTCCAAATCCATGACAACCCCATCTTCGACCTAGACCCTACCATTGACCTAGAAGTACAAAACGATCCACTTCTTGACCTTTACGCCATTTATGATCAAACACTTGATGACCCTATACAAGCCTCGACTATTGACCCTTTCCAAACTGAGACACTTGCCTCCCTGGGAAACATAGACGATATTCCTCCAGAAAAAGAATCTTCCACTAGGGACATGCTTGCATATGATCAAGTTATAGCTAAAATCATTGGACTCTATGACACTAAACATAATGATGGCTTTGGCATTTCCTTTGAAGTACCAATAGAATCATCTGAATCTGACATGTCACATGAGCATACCAAAGATATCAGTCAGGAATATGTCCAACATGAAAATGAAGCTAAGACACTTTATCAACTAGGGTCATCTATCTTTGTCAGAGTAGGATTTCTTGCAGACAAAAATATTACAAGTGACAGTGTCCATAAACATCATGATGGGTTAGCATCTTGCTTTCAAAACAATAAATACCCCATCACAAACAAAATATTTCAAAGCATACAATATCAAGGAAAAGGACTAGGCATACACGAGCAAGGCATTCTATAACCAATACAGCTTCAGGCAAATTACAGACATCAAGGTCTTGGCTATTCCTCAGACAGCAAATCAAATGATGTCAGTGGTACCTCCTCGATACTGGGGGAAACTTTGTCAGATATAAATATCAAAATGGATTCCATGAGAAATCCTTGTCATATGATTGCTGCCAACACCCCCTCCACCCACACCATGAACCGTCATTCCATCATAAATAAACCTTCCCTTTGGAACCAAAAAAAGCAAAAGTCTTACAAGTCAAAAGATCAAAATCAAATGTCAAATTCCATTGAATCAAACAAAAGGACAAGTGGACAAATGAAATTATAATGGATCCCAAAGAAAGATGGATCAAACAAAGACATCAAGTCAAATACAAAAGTCAATCACAATGTGGAGCCACAAGACAAGAGGACTCCCACATACAAAAAATGTCCACCTCCTTCAAAATGGTCATCAAACAAGGCATCTAAAATTGTTGGTTCCAAACACCTTCCCTCCAAAATTTGTCATCCACCATCCCAAGTTTGGAAAATAAAAATTCATTCATCCAAATGTCCAAACAACCTTTCCACATCTAACATCATCTGTCATAATCCTACATCTCGCCTAAAGTCCAAAAATTCCATCTCACAAATCCGTCACATCATGGCAACAACTCTTTACCACAAGGACTCTCATGGCATGCAATGTGCCTATTTTGATAAGGCCAACTCTAGTATCTGAAAGGATCACAATGATATCGATCAATTGTATACAAGTGCTACGATCCTAACAAGACAACTCCTTCAGCAAGGTCATTATTGGCATATCATGGCACCAGTCTCTGCATCGGTACTGTTAGTGGATTTAATATAATCAATGGTCATCTAAAGCATCCAAGCTATCCACAATATCAAAAACACAAAAAAAAATCAAAAATAAAAAAATTGTCACCCTGATGAAAACCTGGCAAACAAGCATCTTGGTGACACCAAAAAAATAAAAAATTCAAGAAAATAGTAAAAAGAAAAATTTCATCCAATGGTGAAAACCTGGCAAATAGGTGCCCTGGATAAGTTCCATGATGAAAACCTGGCAAACAGGTGTCATGTGTAAAATAAATCGTCTATGTGGACTCTTACACTTGGGGTCAAGTCATCTCATCTCCTAGGCCTTCCTGTTGACATTGACATCCGACCATTTCATTCATATCATTTCCATGCACTTTCCCACTTACCTCAGTCTTGACATAAAATGGGCACACATAAATCATGCTTTGAGAAAACTCTTGACATGTCTATCCTTTGGTCATACATTATTCATGAAACATCATGTCATTGACCATCATAGTCTTATTATCCTTTTACGACATAATCCTTGAAAGTCATATGACAATTCCATTAGTCTCATGTCTCTCATCTTTTACCAAGGCCACCCCCTATCCTTTCATGCCTATCACCTATCTTGGCTTTCCCTTGTCAAATGGTCTAGGGATAATCATCATCCCATCTAGTCCTAACCAAGTCATTCCAAATGCAATGAGTCTAATCCATATAAGCACATTATCCAAAATTTTATTTGACTGCAATCCTAGCCCGGTTGTAGACCTCCATACTTTCATCACATTATCATCATCTTCACGTTGTTTTTGGATGCGTCCTTCACATGTCAAACAATTTTGTCATCACCTATCAATTGGTATTCAGCTTGAATAGAGGCACAATCATTTTTGTCCTTGGATTCTCATGTGTAGGCATTAGTCATATGCATTTGTCATGATCCTCTTAAATGTCAAAATGCAAAAAAAATAAAAAATCAAAAAGTCCTGAAAAAGGACAAAAACATGGCAAAAAAGTCCTAAAAAAGAGACCAAAAACATCATAAGAATTCCTGAAAAAACACAAAAATATCATAAAATGTCCTAAAAAAATACCTAAAAATCATAAAAATGTCCTAAAGAAAAACACAAAAAAATCCAAATCAATGTCAAAATCCTAAAAATGGAGTCAAATTTAGTCATGTTAGTCGCTCCATGTCATTGTCGAACTATGTTGTCTCTACGCATTTGCTACCTAGGCAAGGCCATCAGTCAATGAGTCCCTGAGACATTAGGTCAGTCCTTTTAGGTTGGTCCAAATAAAATCATGGCATTTATCACAATTGTCACATCGGTTAAATAAGTCAAACATAGTGAAACTCAGACACAAGACAATCATTCGAAACATCAATGTCAAAATTAGTCAAAATTAGACAACACAGTCCAATCAGTCATATAGTCAACACCAGTCAACTTACTAAAACATATTAGTCAAAACAATGTCAATCTCGTCACTCTTTGGTCCTCTTCAAGATGCATCCTTCTTGGAGTTAGACCTCATCAAAATATCCTTTGCCTTTTCAGGATGTGTCCTTCCTGACAATAAGCCCCATCAACACCGTCAAATTGGAAAAGCTCTTAAACTGTCAAAACTATCAAATCGATGGGAAATCAATCTTTGGCAAACAAACATTGGCAAACAAAATAAAATGGTTGTTAATCTTTCTAGTCTATCTTTTCTTATCTTTTGACTATCTTGGCTATTTTGTCTTATCTTTTTTCTGTCTTTTCTTTGTGGTCATGTTACTAGCTACCTCGAGGATGTCCCATAAAGGATTTAGAGGTGCGATGATGTCTCCTGGCCTATTTTATTTTCTTTGACTGTTGTCTGTGAATTTTCTTGACAAAAAGACTGGGGCAACTTTTCCCTTAGTATGAGTTAGGACATTCCTTGTCTATGACTGTCTCTTTTTCAAATGGATGACCTTGCACACCTTGGTCTATGTCATATCATGGTGTTTGTTGTCCATTTGTGTCATTTTTACCACCCAATGATGATTAAGAGCAAGAAATATAAAAGTCTTATGATAAAGTTTTGAAGGATTTGGTCTAGGAACTAACATCCATCTTCTTTAGTCTTGTCATCTTCTCTCACTCATCTCATATAGGCATTACATCCATATCATCATCCACATCTTTTGCACTAATATTCCTTTGTCTCTTCATATTCTAGTCTTCTCATTAATTTTGAGAGCACACCCATGTTCTATGAACCTATGTGTCCTCTCGAGGGGGCATACTGTAACCCTCCTCATCATTCTTCCTCATCTAATTTTGTACAAGGGCATATTTTTGACTTATTTTCTTTGTCACAATGCAACAAGCTACATTATGACAAAGAGGGGCAAAATGTAGACACTTAAAAATGGCCTAGGCCTGCAAGCTTCATTTTTACCACTTTCGTCCTAGCATAATTATGACATTTAATTATGTGTTTAGTCCACATTCAACTATTGATTAAATAATTCATAATTATTTAGTTAATTCATGTCTTTTTATTCTTCATGATTATTAAATAAATAAATTCTATTTATTTATTAAATATGTCACTAATTCTCTAAGTCTCCCTATAATTAAATAAATTTCTAAATTTGTTTAATTATCCCTTTGTCATATATTTCTTCCTAATTATTAAATAAATAAATTTTATTTATTTAATATGTCACTAACTGTCATAATTATTTATTTAATTAATTAATCTAATTTGCTAAATTAAATAATTATATTTAATTATTTTACTGTCAAAATTAATATTCCTCTCATTTTAAATAAATGAAATTATTTAAAATGTCATCACTTTCTTAACTATCAGTCCATTTTGGTAAATAATCTGAAAAATATTATTTATTGTCTCACAAAATCATTATTTTGAATTAATTTAATTCAAAATAGTAACTAATCTTCCAAAAATCAAGTAATCGGGTAGATTCTTGATTTTCCAAATCTGATCTTCAGACCAACTCTTATCTTCTTGATTTTTTGAATCTCACAAATCAAGCAGTCTTTATCTTCTTGATTTTTGAAAATCCTTATTTTCTAATTAGTTTATCTCATTTATTCTCCACTATCTATTTGATTCTCTCAGGTGACATCTTGACCACTCACTTAAGGATTTTTCCCTAACCCTGATTAGGGATTGTCAAATTAAATCTTGTCCGCTGATTTTAGGTCCCTATCAAAGATCAATCTTGTCCATCTGTTCAAAATGGAATTTTCTATAAAATTTCATTTTCCTCTCATTTTTTGGCATTAGGCAATATTTTAGACATAGGCATTTAGGAATTTATCAAATCCTTCAAAGTTTGGTGTAGGAATTAGACATTTGCAGATTGCTCACACAACGAATTTGAGGGAAAAATATCATCCAGCAAGTAAGAAGGTACTATGGAGGTAATTATGGAGAATTCGATTTACAGGTATAACTATTTATTGTTCAATTTCCTTTGTACTCGATAGGTCTTTGGGTTTTTGTCTTTTATATTGATTTGATTGATCTAATCTAAACCTTTGAATTTACCCTTAGTTACACCTTGGATCACCAGTGACCTACATCATGGGTCCCCTTCTACCTAGGATGAACCTTTTACATAAGACATATTAGAATTATAAGAAAGGACCTTTGAGGCCGAAAGTGAGGTACCCTCCCTCACCTTATGTTGTTTCACATAGGGCTTGCCTAAAGGCTGACAACTATGTTGTTAAGGATTGAAAGAGGAGAGAAGAGAGGTAGTCTTGTGACCCTCCTTCCTCTTCCACTACTCAGTTGTGGTACCATCAAGTTCTACTCCTCATTTACAGGGAAACTCTTTGGTACCCTCTCACGTTCAAGCTTCCTATCTTGCTGATGGAGTTAGGCCCACTCAGTATGATAGGAAGAAGGTCTCCCAAGGAGATTCCTTCTTGCCTTGACCTCTGTGGTTTCCTACTACTCTTACTCCCAAGGTAGTGTGCAGAAAGAGGTCCGTTGTCGAGGCTCTTGAGTCGACTCCTCTCATTGCTCCTCAATGTGCTCTCCCTGCTCTTGCATAGGAACCCATTCCTCCACCCAAAATGGCCATTCTGGATGTTCCTATGGTCGAGTAGGAACCTCCTATCCCTTTGAAAGCTCTAACTTCTAACTCTAAGAGCTATAGGAACCATCTTGCACATGAGCGCAAGGACTAGAAAAAGGCTCTCCTGGCCGAGTAGGCCACTTCACAATACGAGGAAGAAACGACTACTCCTACTTTAGGACCTCCTATTGCATCACCTTCCTCCCTTCTTGTTATCTCTCTTCTGCCTAATTTTCTCCTGGATTTTTGTTACCAGCACAAACGCACCTAACCCTAAATGGGTATAGGTGTTTATTGCTCCTTTGATGCAGCTACCTTTGTTGATGTCCATTTTGGATATTCAACCCTTCCCAAAGCCTATGGACATGGTTAACACTTCAGTCATGTCTACTGCAATTTTTTCCTCTTCCTCCTCTACACCTCTAGCATCATCTATGGGGAGTTCATATCCTCCTATGAAGAAAGAGGCAGAGGCTAGTCCTTCTTGTGATAAAGGATGTAGGAGGAGCCCATCTTTGTAAGGTGGCCTCATAATGACTTGTTCTTTCCTTATGACAAAACCAGTCCTAGCCTCTCTTGCGTTTGTCACCGTTTCTAAATCATTTAGTGAGTCTAATGGTAGATCTCAGGCACAGCCTATCCTGTCCATTGAGGTAAGACATGGTGCTCCTTTGGGGTGCATGTTTAACTCTGTGGATGAAATCCTAACCCTGTTAGTGATCTTCATGAAATCACTAACTTTGACTTGATAGGAGCTTGGTGGAGAGGACCTTGAGGTGCCCTCTTCCTTGGCCCTTATTGTAGGAGGGTTAGATGCCCCTCCTCTTAACATTCCACCCTTATAGGCTAATCCTCCTTCCCATTACGAGGATCTAGACTGGGAAGTAGATGACCTCTTGGATGATCAGTGTTAGGAGGAGGTCCCCTTGATTTTGTGTGTGTGTGTTTTGTGATGTGTTCCCCCATACTCCTGCTATGTGTGCTTGGATGTACCTCGTCATCCCCATTGGTGCTTGGATACAAGCATGGTTTTTTTGTCGTAAACCTTCTTCTATTTGTGTCATCATTCTTCCATGTTTGTGATTTATTTTTGATAAATTGGGGATGATGCAAAGCATTGGGAGCATTTAGGCTTCCCTTCCATGTTGACCCAATTTTCTATTTTTACTTTGTTTTTCTTGCATTCTTCTTGATCTAGTTGGGGATTGATGATGTTTTTCCTTGCATTGCTATTACCTACTATTATATGAGCTCAGACAGATATAACCCTACTAAACAAGATCCCCCTATGCCCTTAGCTTGTACTTTTCACTTTTTATTTATCTTTCTCTCTTCTTTGTTTGATTTGTCCCTCCTATTTGTCACAACATTCTTTAACACTTCAACTTTTAGAAAAAAAATTGCCACCAACGAATCTTTCTTTGAAAGCACTCACAATACCTTTCATTGGAAGTGCATTCTCAACTTGGAACCCTAATGGAATGTGTTTCCTTCATCATGGGTTCATAAAAAAAGGATTTGGAGACCTTCCTCCAAAGTCGAAACTGCTTTGACTTCCCCTCGTGTGGGGGCATGACCTTTCTTTCGAACTCCTTGATGAAGTGAATATATTTCAAAATGATCCCTCAATGAAAAATCACTCTAAGATGGTGACTTTTGAATTGTGTGTCCCTTAAGTGGACCCCCCTTATACTTCATGGTAGGTTCCTCAAGGACCCTTTCTTCAAAATCCTTTGTAATGAATGGACTTGCACGTCTAGCCTAGGGGCAGCCCAACTAGACTCGTTCCATTTTCCCTTTCACGTCTAGCTTGGGGGTAGTCCAACTAGACCTTACTTTTTCAAATATTGCGTCCCTTGAGTGGATCCCTCTCCTTTTGAAGGGTTCCCAAGGGACCCCTTTGATAGTTTTTCATTTTGTGTGACCAGTCACTTTTTAGACATGTCCTATCTATGGGTAGGCATGTCCCTACTTTTAGATGCATCCTACCTATGGGTAGATGTATTGATGCTTTAGACACGCTCTATCTATGGGTAGACGTGACACCACTTTTGACATGTTCTATCTATGGGTAGACATGTCAACACTTCCTAACTCTACAGAGTTTGCTTCCTTGGGTCTTCCTCCATGTGAGAGATCTTGGGGTTTTCCTCCTTGCAAGTCTACAGGCCTGTAAGGTGGTTTGTTGTTCCACCTTCATAGTTCTGAGTAGTTATTAAGTCCTTTGCATTCCCTACATCTTTAGGTTAACTAGATCATAATTTGCTTCCTTGATGGTTTAGGTATACTTTTCTAACCCTACTCTTTTATTGATCTACTTTACTAAGCACTCATTAGCAATCATGCTCACTAAAGTGGGTGCAAAATGTATGAGTGAATTTTCACCCTAGGTGAAATTCCCCTTTTTACCTCTATACACATTAGAAAACCTAAGTCAGAGGCTTAATTCACTCAAGCCCACTGATGGCAATCCACTTGGCTCCTATTTTGTATGTCAATGTAGGTGTTTCTATTATGGATTCCTGTGCGATGCACAAACATCTATGCAGTACACTTACATCCCTAGCATATTCCTATGACTAAGCCAGTAGAGGCATTACTCTTCCCATTGGCATTGAAGTTGTAATGCCTCCTTCGGCTGACTGACCTGAATATAGATTTTTTTTTCTCATTCCTTCATAATCAGTCTTTGAACTTGCATTTTGAGGTTGGAAGAAATCTTGAACAGACTTGGCTCTCATACTCTCACTCTCACAAGCTCACTTCCAAGCATTCCAAGCATTCCATATAGCAATATCACACTCCATCATGTTAGTAGAGCAAGTTTGCGACCACGCCATTGTAGCAGAGGCTTGATTTCCTCTCATTTCTCCCCCAAGCAGCCTTGAGTGCTCTTGTTGGAGGTGGTAAACTTCCCTCTCCTCTCCTCTATCATTTGGTTAAGTAGCATAGTACTATTTGTAGTGCTTGTATTTTTGTCACTTCTTTATCTCTTTTCCATTGCCTGTTTGTGGAGGTGGGGACACCTAAATTGGGGTATGACTGAGGAAGACCCCTATACAGCCACACCCCAACACTCTCTTTCTTGATGTGTGTAGGTGGGTGCATTTTGAGGAGCTAGCTGGCAAACAGGGTCTTCTATGAGATTATTTTAGTCACCTTAGCTTTGGTATAGCTACTCTATCACCTTCACTTGTACTTCTCATATTTCATAGTGTTATTTTATTCTCTTAAAAGTTGTTAAGCTAAGATGTTAGTCATTTTCATGAGTCTAAACTTGTCTCTATTGTAATATGACTGTATAAACTACAATGCATTTTTGAGACGCCAGCATGCCGCGTTGTCATCCATATCCTATGCTAATGTCCTTGGGTAGAGAGCTCCCTAAGGCATAGAGTTGGACCTAAAAAATGACTCACCTAGCCCCACCTTGAAACTTGGGATTGCAGAGTGATCGTAGGACCCAAAAATCCTCATCATTCTCATCGTCATATCCTAAATATACATTTAGGTGAGGTAAGTTAGGACAGCTTCTTACATCTTGACCCTTTGTGACCTAGGGTCTTGCATGCAGTGGTCCCCCTCTCCTACACATCTAAATACACAATAACAAAACTCCCTAGAAACTCTTTAATTATCTTGTTCATGAGTCATATGAATGTTCTTAGTGCATTGGTTAGCCCAAAGGGAATGACTAATCACTTATATAGGCCCTCTTTGGTCTTGAAGGCAGTCTTCCATTCATCTCCCTCATGAATCTAGATTTGGTGATATCCACTCTTCAGATCAATCTTTGTGACATACTACACTCCACTCAAATAGTCCATCAAGTCATCCATCCTTGGTAGGGGGAATCTGTACTTGATTGTTATCTTGTTTATGGCCTGAGAGTCTGTACACATCCTCCACTCCCCATCCTTCTTCAGTGCTAATACTACAGGTACTGCACATGGAAACAATCTCTTGAATCAAACCCTTTCTCAACAACTCCTGAACTTGTCTATTCAACTCCTCATTTTCTGTAGGAGTCATTCAGTGAGCTACTTTATTTGGTAAGCTAGCTCCATGGATCAAGTCAATCTGATGACCAATCTTCCTCACTGGTGGTAAGCCCTTAGGTACATTATCAGAAACAATATCCTGAAACTCATCCAATAATCCAAAACCTTCTACTAGCATATTCTCACTATCCTCCTTATCCATTCTAGTAATCAATGCATAACACATACACTTATGCTTCATGCCCTTTAAAGATTTCCTTCCATCAACATAACAAAATCTAGCACTATTGCATACCTTTTTTTCGGCCTCCTTTATGGTTTCAACTTATGGCAGACTCCATCATTCATTAGGGAATAAGTGTTTGCATGGCCATCATGTATAGCTAGCCTAATGAACTTCCATGACCTCCCCAATAACATGTGACATGCAGCCATGGGGATGATATCACAAAGTACCTTATCACAGTAGCTCCCAATCTTGAACTTCACCAGGAACTGTTCATTGACCAAAACTTTGTGGTCTTTCTGCAACCAAACAATCTGATACAGATGTGGATGCTTTTCCCTCTTCTGCTTCAACTTCATAACCATCCCTTCTGACACAAGATTATTGGTGCTCCCACTTTCAATAATGACATCACAACATTTTCCTTCACATTTGCACCTTGTACAAAATAGATTCTTCCTATGTTCTAACTCCTTCTATTCAGTCACCAAGGTTCTTCTAACCACTAGGGCTTCTCCCCTTTCTGCATCATCTGAATCCTCGAATTGAGCCTCCTCATCTACATGTGTAACCCTTCCATGATCTTCTAGTCTTCTATCTATCCTTCCTTGGTGTTGTGGATGTTCATAGGCTTGATGCCATTCTTTGCCACATTGGAAGCAAGTTCCTTTGAAACCACCTCTTCTAGATCCTTGCCCAGATCTTTCTCGTCCTCTACCTCTTTGATCACCACTATTTTGATCATAAGGATGGTAGAAGTTATCATTCCTCTAGCCTTGATTGGTACCCACATCCCCATTTTTCTTCTCATCCTCATTTCAGATTCTAGAAGATCTTCCACTACCCCTTCCACTTTGACCTCCTCATCCTTTTTACTTGTTTTCAAATCTTTGTTTAGCTTCTCTTCCACTTTTAGAGAAAATTAGTATGCATCCTCAATGGTGGTCATTCTGACGAGGCTTAGCTCCTCTTGAATGCTTGACAGTAACCCATTAAGATAATGGGATACCTTACCCTTGTTATCCTCTCCATGGCCTATTCTGATGATCATCTTATGAAAATATTATCTGTATTCTTTCACATATCTGCTTCCTTGCTTCAACCCTTGTAATTTCTTCAGTAGATCTAACTCGTAATCCACTAGTATGAACTGCTTCTTCAATTTCTCCACCATGTGATCCCATCTGATGACCTTTCCTATTCCTCTTTGATTCCTTTCCAACTAGACCTCTTTCCACCAAATGCTTGCATGTCCCTTCAACTTCATTTTTGCAAACTTAACCCAATCTGGTTCCTCTATTTCTTCAAACTCAAAATACTCTTCTAGCTCATTGATCTAGTCGATCAACTCTTCCGGGTTCAAATTTTGGGAATAATTGGGAACTTCTTCTTTGGATCTTTTTCTAATATTTGAAATGGCCCTAATTAGCCACATTTAATATTCGTCAATTGCTTCTTATTCCTCTTCTACATCTAAATATTCCACCTCTTCTTCATCCTCACTTTCTCCTCTCCTTCCTGGGTTTAACCCTCTTCTCATTTGTTCTTGCAACACATCAATTTGTCTTTGGAGGGCTCTGAAACCCTTAGCCGCTAATGGATTTCTTCCACAAGAATTTTTACCACCTCTACCACCTTTGACACCTCCATGCCTACCAGGAATCACTCTTGGAGGAATCTTGAATATCTCAAACCCACAATGATGGTCTTGGTGCAAACTACCTCACGATTGGCGATCTGTCCACACACTCAAGAAAACCCACTTTGATACCACCTGACGAGGGTGCTAACCTAGGACACATAAATAATACAAACAACTAGAGAATTGTATTATTATTAAGAAATGAAAATCTTACATGCAGAGGATCTCCAATCCTCAAGCTCTGCAATACATGCAAGCTACAAAAATTACGGAATTCCCTTTTTCACAGTATGTGAACTTTTTCCCCTAAAAGCTATAAAAATTATAAAAACCCACCCATAAATAGCTCCTTTTCAGTCTTGGAGCCAAAACCACATTCAAATTATGAGTTTTGGTAGTCCAGCGTGAAAATTACAATTTGAAATTAAAAAATTGAGTCCTAATTCAAAATTTGGCAATTTTCCAAAAATTGACCAACTTCTGGAAGCCATATCTTTTGATCTGGGACTCTGTTTTTTGAATTGTTTGAACCGTTGGAAAGGTCTCAAAGTGAAGAATGCGATAAGAACCTACTCCATTAGTTCTAGCCATTTTTGGGCCTGTACGGGACCGTTTAGTGCCTCAAACTAGACACAGAGGATTTTTCATGGCAAAAAGTAGAAACTAAAACTTGAATAACTTTCAAACCATGAATGATCTTGACCTGATTCTTTTGCCAAAGTGCTTATTTTTTCATCCTAAAACTCCCCTTAAATTTTTTCCTCCTCACACCTTCAAATTGAAAACTGCTAAAAATAGCAATTGAGCAGAAAAAATAGAAAAGTTGTTCTGAAAGTTGGGAACTCTTATTCGATGAAAACGGTATCCAAAAATGCAAAAACATCTACAAAAAGCTAAAAAAAGGAAATATAAATGGAAAGCATATTTTTTGGTGATGTAGGATTTCCCTTACACCACTGGATGCTCTTGCATCACATTGCATAAAGTTAGTTACATCTCTTTTAATAGAATTATAGTTAGAGATTTCTAAATATTTATCTTCTTGTGGCCTTTTCAATATAAATTTGATATCTAATATGAGCACAAAGGAATATTTGGAATGAAATTTCAAATACGTGGGGTGTAGTATTCCTATGTTTTTTGTGGTGCATTCTTACATATACATACTAATTTATTACCAGCAAGCTTCTTATTACTAGTGATTTCTAAATATTTATCTTCCTGTCACATTTTCAACACAAATTTGATATCTGATATGAGCATAGAAGAATCTTTGGAAAGGATTTTCAAGTATGTGAGGTGTAGTCTTTCTATTATTTTATAAATAATATTTGCAAAATTTTAGAAGAGATTTATTTACTTGTTATATATAGAATTAAAATGATTAGCTAAAATCTAATAACAAATTAAAATATATATACTATATATAAGATTTAATATAAGTTAATATACTTTTATATTATATTATTAAATTATTTTTCATATATTATATAAGATTATATATTATATTAACATTCAATATATTAAATTTAACATAATTTTATAATATTATAATATATATACTATATAATATGTAACATGTATATCTAATATATTAAAACTATCAACTAATACATTAACGATTGATCAAACCACTTCTACTCTCAATTTATCTATAAATTGAAGAAAAAAATCATCCTACCAGCATTTGGCAAGAACTTTACAACACAACCTTATTTTTATTTTTTATTCTTTATGATTAATGTTATAAAAGAATCATTTTCTATTAGTATTGATTTGTGGTAGTATTTAGCAATTTTTTTGTTCGTCTTTATGATTTACGTTTAAAATCAATATAATTTTTTATTGTTTGCATTTGTGTAGTTGGTTACATTTATTATCTAGAATTTTTCTAGAATTCTTTTAGTTACAATTATCTATTTAGTTAGAAATGTTATATAAATGTTTTAAGTTGTTTTGAATTTTTTATTTTTTGATAAAAAATGAATTCATTGTTAAAAAGTTATTATTTAAATTTATTTATTTATTTATAATAAAAAGGGGTAAAAAATTTATTGATAACAAGAAACTAATAGTACAAAGGGATCAGGGAACCCACAGGCTCCCAAGAAAGAAAACACTAAAACAACCATCCAAGACAAAAACTGCCATCCAACCATCCACCAAAACCTTATGCCTCCATATCATCAGCACTGACCCTCTCTAATTCATTACAATAATCAAGGGATAAGTATCCCCACCCCACAACCTTCCAATCATATTCATGGTCTGAAGCCCACTTAGCCAAATATTCAACAACCCTATTCCATTCACAGGGAATGTGGGCAAAAGACACCACTTCCAACATGGAGCACATCTACAAAATCTATCGCACTACCAGTCCAAGCTGCCAGTTAACCTCAACCATCTTTTCCTCTTGCAACATATTAACAATAATTTGTGAGTTAGATTAACAGATAATCCTATGCCAACCCAAAGAACAAGAATGCTCAATAGCCCATAGAATCGTCAACCCCTCCATAAATTTGTTAAAATGCTTCCCTTTATGAACAGAGAAAAAGAGAATAATCGAGCAAAATAATCTCTTCCAACCCCATCAATCCTAGTAGGCCTAGGATTACCCCTAGAGGAACCATTCATATTGATCTTCAGAAAATTGGTCAAGGGAGGTGATGCAGAGTGAGTAGGGGAAGCCTTCTTCTAGATGACCAACAACCTTCATACCATAGCTCTCTCAAATACTCTTTAAGTGGACTTTCAAATCCACTTCTTAAACAAGGAGATAATCTAACCCTTCACAACTATTTTCAAGGAAAAACAAACTACACTAACTTAGTGATGCTTAGGACACCTTTCCCATAACAAAATATGACAATCAACTCAGATTTATAACCAGTACCCTTCAATTTTTCATCGCTTCCATGACTATTCTAGAAACAACTTATAGGTCTCCAATGCAGGATAGTCTCAATGAAAACACTTAGACACACCCAAAACATTTAGGAATACTAACAACAACACACACAGGGTTCACCAACACCCAACATCATGGCTTCATGCCTTAGGAATAACCCAATAGTTATTAACCCCTATTAGGCATGTCTTCCTTGCAGCCTATCAACTAGGACAGCCAACACAAACCCAACTTAAGGACAAGACCTAAACAAATGGAACTACCCTTAGACTCCTCAAATGGATCACTTTCAAACCCTAAAACCCTAGGGTATGACAATTTATCAAATTGACAGAAAAGGACACATTTCCCACACCCCAAGGAGGCCTAAATTGTTTGTTCCCAACAAGAACCAAGTCTCCAAAGCACACCCCAACTCCCCTAGGCCTTAAAACTAGTTCTTACAAAATTATTGCATATGTTTCAATCCTTTTTAGTCACACTTCTTCATATCTTTTTCCAGAAACCAACTAAACACATAAATTAGCACTAAACTAGGCTTGTCACATGAAGATGCCAAGCCTAGGGTTTTCCAAAATATACTCCAAATCCTCTCCCATCCTCTAAAAATTCCAAAGCCATAAAATATATGTTATTCCTCACCTCCCCACCAAGAATTAGACCATGAACATATGGAGATGGTGAGCTAAGAGCCTTTTTGGGACCAAACCCTAATTTTGAGGGTTTTTAAGCCATTTTCTAAAAAATATAGATATCTCCTTGAATACTTGATAAAAATGGATCAAATCACCACCAAATGAGAGCTAGTTCATTCCCCTATCGAATCATGATAGAATCCTATCCGTACATAGTGTACAATGTCCATACCATGAGAGTTAGCAGCAAAATTACACAAAGAAATTAGAGAAAATAGAGTTCTTTGTATTCAAAACTTCTTCAAAATTCACCAACAATCTTTCCTTGACCAAAAAATGCCTATTTCAACATTTAAAAACTCTTCCCAACACCCTACAATTTAATTTTGAATTAGTTGGACATTGGAAAACCACCAAACTTCAACTAGACCTCTAATTGCCTAGTTAAGGCAATTTACACTACACCTCTAGACCCAATTACATTGAGCATTGAAGAGATGTTAAAAACACCAAAGATCACATAAAAACACCAAGGTGACTCCCATCAGATACCTATTTGCATCATGGCACTTTGATTCCTTATATGGCCTAGATGCACCAAGTTTACATGGTGAGGTAGAGACCTAGTTAGTACATCAAAACTCAAAACCAAGCCTAAAAGCCTATTACAAATTATTGAGGATGGTTTTTAGGACCTTATTACATCATAATCAAATTCAACAATTAAAAAAAATCCAAAAAATGCCTCAAAGAAGCATGGAGACCCCGAGGTACCCCTGCACCATGCACCCGAGGTGGAAGAGATCTCAAGTACCACTTGAGATCAGTTGCTATAGAGTAGTACCATGCTATATGATGTCTTCTTCACTCATCAAAGTGGAATATTTAGGTGGAAGACCCTTTCATTTAACCATATATTCATTATATACCTTTTTCGTTGTCCTTTTTACCTCTTTGCTATCTAGAATGGCTTCAAGTTTCAAGGGTTCAAATGGTGGAAGGTCCTACACCCAATCTTCATCAACTTCAAGACTTGTACCTACATCCAAAGATCCCTTAAATTGGTACAAATCAGCAACATTAAAAATGGGGGAGATAGCTATTGGAGTTAAAATGACACTGAGAGGGGGGGGTGAATCAATGTCTTAATAGATTTGACCAATTTTCACAAATTCAAAAACCATAGCTCATATCTGATCTAAATATACTCTGATTAATGCATTCATGAGTTGAATGTAATCATTCATAAATAGAATTGAGAAAAGTAATAACCAAACAGTGAACTGAAATAACAACACAGTAAAGTAGAGAGAGCTTAGAAGAACAAGTAGACTCAAGATTTTACTAAGTGGAAAACCCTCTTGGGGTATAAAAACCACTCCCGAAATTCCTACCATGCTTAATCTTTTAAACAAAAGTTCACAATACCTTATAGGCTGATTTTTGAGCACCCACTCAAGGAGCACCAACCCCTCATTTAGAGATATCTATCTCAAGGAGTACCAACCCCTCAAATTATGCATCTGAACAAAAAATATCTTAGAGGATCTCTCTGTTTTTAGTCAAGCTCATAACTCTCTATTTTCCTCATCTACCTAATACATTTTTGATACAGCCAAAGAACAATATTTCTGAATTACAATTAGAGAGATTTAATAGTTTTCAACACTAGTATTTATTTACAATTCAAGTATTATGTTCTGAAGAAATCTTCAAAAAGCATTTTTCAAAAGATTCTCAAATTCTCTTGTTGATTTTTGAATATGAAGCTGAATAATGACAGTCTGTCGATGATGATAAAAATCAAGAGTAATGCTTATCCAAAGAGCTGTAAATCATCCATTATTTCAAAAATGCAACTACTCAAAGAGGAATCTCAATGAATATGCCGCCATGTAATGGTTCTAAGATTCAATGCAATCAATGATGTCACCTTGCAACTATATTTACAAATTTCCATGATGGCCATAGAGTTTGAGACTTCATTAACCATTCGCTAAGACATCCAGATAGTTCTGCTAAAGGCAATTAAAATGTTGATCATTCCTTTTAGTTATTGCTTTTGCCATAACCCATCAAAGTTGGGGAGAGGACATAATGACTACATTATGTCATGTCGAGAGCTCATAACATCCTTCTGGTCGATGAGACAAAAAGGTTCTCTCACTGAAATGAAACCATCATTCGCTATCGCTATAGCTTTTGATGTCAAAGAGACATCATATAGATCAACTTTATTATACCAAAAGTCATTCATTTGAATTTTTCAACAAGACACACCATCCTCGCCATGACCTCACATCGATGAAAGATTCTCACTGAAAAGACTTTTCAATTCTTATGAGTCACTGTAACCTACAACCTTCGGGGAGACCTCTCGGAGAATACTCTGCCACACCAAAAAATCCTTATCCACAAAGTTTCCAAGACAATTCCAATCTCTCATTGAACGCACTCCATAAGACTTAGTCGGCAAGACCAAAGTGTTTGCTATTAAATTCCACTGAAGCAAAACTCTTGCCGATACGCATCCATCCACCACCGGTCGGTGTGACATTGCATATTCGTTATAATGTCACGTTGAAGCCTTAAGCTCTTGCCATTGAGTTTCCATTTAATCTTGGATTGGTGTGACATACCAATATTTCTGAGACCACATATCGACAGAATAACATATGCCGATAGAGATCACTTTTAGTCATCGAAACAAAAGACAAGTCTTGCCAAAATAATCTTTCTTATGTTGGTTGCCAAGACACAAAATGCTCAATGAAACAACATGCCAATAGGAATTTCTTACACCAATGAGCCACCTTATGAGTTAGTCAGTGAGATCTGACTCATTTGGTAAGACCTCCCAACAATGAACACAACTCAAGCTGATAGACCTTTCCATTGTCACCAAGACAATGGGAATGTCACGCCGAAAGTAGCCTATATGTTAAATTCAATTGACATGACATCATAAATGTCTTGCTAATAGGCAACACAGACATTTCAAAGTGGATCAGGGAGACCTTTCCATACTCATGTTGATATGTGTAAGCCCAAATGAGAAACAACCAATACCTGTGATATGCAAAAAGAACCATCCTAACAAGGAAACCAACTATGATATCTTTCTGTAATAGCCAAGAGACATCAAAGAAGTGTCATAATAAATCATAAGGATCCAAACAGAGACTAATCACCAAAGAGAACCAACTGAAAGATATTTTGTCATCAAGGACAAACTATAAACACAACTAAGATCCAACAATAGCCACTCTAGGAGGGAGTGCTATCTCATAGGCATTTTTTCCAAATTTGTGAATAATCTTGGAAGGGCCTATTTTCTTCATGTGTAACTTTGTGTATTTTCCTTTAGGCAACCTCTCTTTCTTCAAGTAGGTAAAAACCAAATCTCCCACCTTTTATTGAACATTCCTTCTTTTCAAACCTTCCCTCTCTTTGTATTAACTCACACTCTTCCTGAGATTTTACTTCACTTGATCATGAATGGATTTCATGGCTATGGAAAAGTCCTCTTCTCCATTCCTTTTAGATCTCTTAACTCAAAGATTCCCCTTGGGTTCATCCCATACACAACCTCAAAGGGAGTTCTACCTATGCTCCTATTTATGGAGTCATTGTAAGCACACTCTTCTTGAGGCAACACCAAGTCCCATTGAACACCATTTTCCTTTGTCAAGCTCCTCAAGAGATTACCAAGTGATCTATTCACCACCTATGTTTGTCCATCTGTTTGAGGATGGTAGGCAGAACTATACTACAAATTAGTTCCCAATTTTCTCCATAAAGTCCTCCAAAAATGACCTATGAAATAAGAGTCCCTGTAAGATACAATGCTCATAGGAATGCCATGCATTCTCACAATCTCCTTGAAAAATAGACCTACAATGTTAGAAGCATCACTAGTGCATCTACAAGGAATAAAATAGGTCATCTTGTTGAATCTATCAACTACTACAAAGACACTATCAACTTCCCTTTGTGTCTTAGGTAGTCATAAGACAAAATCCATACTTATACTCTCCCAAGGTCTATTTTGGATTGGTAGAGGTTGATAAAGAATAGCATTTGAAGTGGCTCCTTTTCCTCTTTGGCATATTGTCCAAGTTTCCACAAACCTTCTGACATCCATCTACATTTTAGGCCAAAATTAGAATCTTGTAACCTGCTCCAAAGTTTTGTCAAGTACAAAGTGCCCTCCAAGACTCCCACTATACTTTTCTTTTATTATATTCTCCCTCATAGAGCACTTGGGAATTCACAATTGAGCCCCTTTAAACAATAGACCATCTTGCAAAAAAAATCAACATAATCATTGTGAAAAACATCAAAAAAATGAGAACAAACTTAAAAAGCAGTCTTGAAATATTCATCCTCCTTATACATACCTTTGAGAACTTTTATGCCCACACTTTGCAACTGAACCTCTTGAACCATCATGAACCTTCTACTAAGGGCATATGCAACCTTATTATCTTACCCCTTCTTATGCTTAATGGAGAATGTATATGCTTGTAGGTATTCAACCCACTTCATGTGCCTTTGGTTCAATTTTTCCTGTCCATTCAAGAAACTAAGTGCATGGTTGTCAGTGAATACTATAAACTCCCTTGGTAACAAGTAATTCCTCCATTATTTTAAAGCTTGGACCATATAATACAATTCAAGATCATATGAAGAGTACTTTATTTTAGCTTCAATTATTTTTTCACTAAAAAATGAAACTAGTCTACCCTCTTGATTCAAAACAACACCTATTGCTTGACCACTGCATCAAACTCAATAGTAAAAAATTTATTAAAATCAAGAAGAGCAAGAATAGGTTGTTGTGATACCTTTATTTTTAAGTACTCAAACCTTTCATTTGCTTCATTGGTCCATTGAAATTTACTCTTCTCTCCTTTGATTGTATCAATGATGGGTTCACAAATGTGGCTAAAACTCTTTATGAACTTCCCGTAGAAGCTTGCAAGACCATGGAAGCTCCTCACATCACCCAATGACTTAGGTGTTGGCCAATTAATAATAGCCTCAACCTTTGATGGATCCATTTTCAAATTGCCTTGTGATATGAAAAATATAAGGTAGACCAATTCTTCTTTCATAAACTCACATTTTTGTAAGTTGATCAGCAACTTCTCTTAATGTAGCCTTCTTAATACATGTCCAAGATGCTCCAAATGCTCCTTGGTCCTGCTAAAGAGAATAATGTCATCCAAATAAGCCACAACAAATTTTCTAGTAAAAGGTTTGAACACCTCATTCATTAGTATCATGAAGGTATTGGGGGCATTAGACAAGCCAAAAGGCATCACCGTCCACTCATAAAGACCTTCATATGTGTTGAATGTTTTTTTCCATTCATCCCCTTCATGAATCCTAATTTGGTGATACCCACTTTTCAAATCAATCTTTGAAAAGTAGCGAGCTCTTGCTAGACAATCCATAAAATCCTCCATCCTTGTCATATGAAACCTATATCTGATGGTTATCCTATTTATGGCTCTTGAATTAGTACATAATATCCATTTACATGGTTGAAACAACACAAGGTCTTAAACTCTTCCTCACTAGGCCCTTATCCAACAAGTCTTGTACTTGTTTTTGTATCTCTTCATTTTGGGCTAGTGTCATCTTGTAGGAAGCCTTATTGGGAAATGTAGCACCTAGTATTAGGTCAATAGGGTGATTGATATCTTTTATTGGATGTAGGGAACTAGGAAATTCATCAACCACAATCTCCTTATACTCTCTAACAAAGTTTGGACTTCACTAGGTATGGGTTTTTCTTTGTTTGAGGACAAAATAGACCTGTATTTTAGCTTAACAACCAAGGAAAACCCTAGACCTCCCTCTTCCTTTAAGGTCGTTAAAAAACTCTTTCTCACCTACCACCATGATGCTAGACCCAAGTTGTTTATCTACTCCCTCATCTGGTACGGGATTCATAGTGAAAGTGTGCCCATCTTTTGTTATTGTGTAGGTGTTTTTCTGCCCATCATGTTGGGCTTTCAAATCATACTGCCAAGGGTGTCCTAAAAGTAAATGGAAAGCATCCATGGGGGTAACATCACACAAAATTCTATCCTTATACTCTCCAATTTGAAATTCCACCCAACATTTCTCATTGACAAGCACTTGTGATTTATTCAACCAAGACACCTTATATGGGGTAGGGTGAGGGATCTTTTTCAATTTTAATTTCTCAACCATTTCTAGAGACACTAAATTGTGAGAACCCCAATCCTAGTACCTGTAAAGCAAAGAGAGTAAACACCTCAAGTTAGATATTGCAAGCATGAACAAGGATTCCCCATGAAATCCATTTACAACACTCAAATTAGGAAGAAAATACTAAAGAATACAATAGAAATATCAAAACAAAGATTGAATCCTAATTAGAATAGAAAACACATGATCCCATGGGGGAATTGGTGCCAATTTGATATGAAAACTGGCCCTTTCCCAATTCTTAAGATGCAAGCTTGATGTGTTGAAGAGATTGATCCACTTTGTTGATGAAGAATGAGAGCTCCAAGCCAAAAATCTGCAAAAACCTAGCTAAGAACTCAATAATAATGGATGAAATTTGAGAGATATTTGAGCATAGTAACTTTGCATAAATTTTGGATGTTCAAAAGAGGATATGAGCTCTTTATTTATAGAATTCCAAGATGGATGAATTTCCAAATTTGAGCAATGTGGGACAAACACTCATCAAATGGAAATATGCCACTTGTCAAGCTATGAATGGATGGAGGATGTGCAAGATTTGGGGATTGTGCCAATAAATGCATAATTTTGAATTTCAAATTTATTGAAATGACATGCAAGAGGGAAGGGAAAATGCAATAAATGCCACTTGGCTCAAGGAAAGAGACATGTAAGATGAATTTATTTCCTTGTTGGATGTACATGTTAACTTGGAATTTTTGAATTCAAATTGAGAAAATATTCCAAAAGATGCCTTGTGAGGAAAATAGAGATTTAATGAATTAAATCTATTTTCATGTGCAACTTGCATTATCTAGAGGATGGGACATGAGATGAGATTAAATTAATCAAGGTTTAATTAATTTAATGAGAGAGGTTAGATGATGTGACCTATTTGACTCAAATTTATGGGTTTATTTAAATCAAATAAGAGGAATATGATAAGAGGTTAATTAAATAAGGATTTTGATTTATTTAATTAAAAGAGCTAGTGTTAGGTTAAATTAAATAAGGTTTTAATTTATTTAATTTAATAGATAGACTTTAGAGATTTAATCAAATAAATTGATTATTTAATTAAATAGGGATAATTAGATCAGATGGATTGATTTAATTAGCAAAAGAGACTGACTTAATTAGATAAAATGATTTATTCAATTAAGAGAGGAATATTGATGAATTTAATCAGATAAGGAAATTTGATTAAATAGTTCGACCAAGGAATGATTCAGGAAGAAACAATGTTAGTAAGTCAGGATTAGTCGCACAATGTCAATCGGTATAATTTATGTGTCTACATTTTTCCCCTCTTTGAAGCAATGCACTTGTTGCATTGGTTCAAAGAATAAAAGATCTTGATCAAAGCCAAAAATTTTGCTATTTAAAAACTTGCCCCATTGCTGCATGGTGGGAGAGAATATGCCAATATAATGCCCCCTCAAGAGATTGGATGAAAATTCCAATTTTTGGGTGATCTTGTGAAAAAAGAGGACAAAGTATCTAACGGATCTAAAAAGGCTCAAGGAGGCTAAAAATGTGTCTAAATGCGATAAAATGATGAAAAAAAGCCTTAGCTGGATAAAAACAGGTTCAAGGGTCCAAAATCATAACAGGATAGCCAATTACGGGGAAAAAACCCTAATTTCCTTGCTTAAATGGGGCCCAAGGGGTCACTTTCAAGTCATTTTCAAACACCTCCAATAGTGACTTCAAGATTTGAGCTTAGACCTCTGGATGATATGGCACAATGATAGCTTCTTGTGCACTTTTTAGATCAAGTTCAGACATACCAGTAGCTACCTGGCATCGGGGCACTGGTAAGTGGTCCTTGTGTGAGCTTTGTCCTTCATTTAATGCTTTAGAGAGTCAGTTTTTCTACAGTGGTATTGTATGGCACCACTCAGAAGACAAACTACACTGCTCAGTGCTAAATAGCATCGCTGCAGTGTAGTTTGGAGTTTAAAAACTCTACCGCTGAGCTAGGGGCCAGCAGGTGAATTTACAAAGTACAACGAGGCATTGCCAATTTTGTCTAAAGTGTTCTGCTATGAAGGAAACTGCACCGCGATGGTACGATTTGGATCTTTTCAGCCCTAGCATCGGAGTTTGATTTAAATCAAACTGTGACAACATCACAGGTTACACTATTGGGGAAGTTTTTTGAATGCTCGATAAAGATTTTTTCAAAAATTTTAACATGATGACCTTCCTTGATGTAGGATAGGGCAAGGGAGCTCTACTCCTAAGAGCATAGGTCGCAGGACCTAGCTAGCCATCTAAGGGACCTAAGCGATAGGGCCTAGGACTGACTCTGGATTCTGGGGTTGTGGCACATTGTGTACATGGTGCTGATCTGTACTCACTTAGGGATGTTGTCAGCATTGACGAAGAGATGACATAATGAGACATCTTTGTTTCATCTTCCCATTGGTGAGGCCACCGTCACTCTAGAGGACATTTGGTGGATTCTATGATTGCATGTTCACAATCGTTGGGTGATCTTTGATATGGATGAGGGGTGTGAGGCTTGCTTCTAAGTCCTTGCCACAGATTTGATTATCTTCTATGAGGGGCAGATAGAGCTTGAGCGCCACTGGATCTTGGCACCTCCCTACCACTGGGTGGTTGCAGCTATCATTTTAGGCCTTGTTGTCCCTAACAGGCGAGGGAGATATTTTAGTCCTGGTTGGGGATACTACTGGGAGCGGATGGTCTAAGACAGACTAGTTTGTTTTGCATGGGGGCCCATCCTTCTTGCCTCACTATATAGGGACCTCCATGATTACATTTACATGGATGGGAGGGCACTAGGAGTAGGGGTGACCCTACTTCACATCTGGGCATGGGAGCACATTTTTGTGCTACATCTGTTAGCTCTCAAAAATGTAGGTAAGGGTACCTCAAGAGGCTGCCAATCTCTTGATACATTTTAGGGTAATAGAAAAGGTTGAATGGCTTAAACCTTCTACTCTTCAAGTGTTGCTAGACCTAGGTAGGTGAACCTATATGAGTGAAGTAGACTTGGCTTTATGCTTATCTCTCTGAAATACTTTTCCCATAATGGTAGGTGGAGGTGAACAAATAAAACTAAATTTTCTATAAATTGTATAGCAATATGCAAGACTGAATCCTAATATGTTTAGTTAACAGTTGTACAAAATATGAATGAAACTAAGTAATGAAAGAAAGTAGAGACTAGTGCCTTATTGGGTATGCAGAGTCAAATGAAATCTTAAATGAGTGAATTCTTTATGGAGAACATTCAAATTGTTTGGCATATGTTTTGTTTATAACTTGTATAAACATGTAAGATTGTGATTATAAAGTTCTTCTTACTAATCCAGATGAATTTTCCTGATTACTATGATTAATTAAAAGGATTTAATCCTTCCTTGAAAGAACTGATCAACCAATCACACAGATACAACAAATGTGCATTGAAAAACTGAACACAAACTTGTTATGTCAATTTAAATAACTAGACAACATCAATCTTGGAGACAACTTGAATAACACTTTTAATGAGCACAACAAACAATTGACACCAAAAATATGCTAGCATATTAAATGATTCTCATTGATAGCTCCATAATTTCAAAACATGCATCATAGTCTCATATTTGCAAAACATTGTGTTCTACTATATTCTGCTATGTATCTTATATCCTATTCTACTTATATCTATTTCATTTCCAAAATAGATATTTATACATTGAATACACAAAAGGACATTTCCTTTTGGAAATATCATATGTTTATAAGAAAATTAAGCTCTGTTTAGCCACAAATGAGTTTTAGTTAGATGATCTAATTAATCCCAGTGCTCATGAGTATCTACATCTCCAATAGCATTCTAGATTGAAATCTCCATCCTTATCATCTTTTCATTCTTCTCACTCGCCTCATCTAATGTCGTGCTTTCAATAGTAGCGACCTTCAGGATTTCGCACAACATCAACTCATTCTCACTTTTCCATTTGGAAGCTTCTTTTAGTTTCCCTTTATGATCAGAGAGTGCAATCGATGTTTTCATAGCAGCATCTATCAATCCCTGCGCATCTCCCTACAGTTCATCTTGGAAGTTTCAATGCCTATTTATAGAATGATTAGCATTTTCAATTGCTACACTATTAGAAACATCTCTCTTGCTCACTTCCTGAAACTTTTCCATAATTCATTCATTCATCCTTTCATGCTCTTTCAATGTAACAAGTGTATGGGAATACTTTCCCCAGAGCTCACTTAACCAAGATGGTAAACCATCCTACCTCTTCTTGATTATTCCCACAATTGCATCATATTTTCCTTAGGAATATGCACTTGATCCCTCCCAATGATCCTTTGACCCAGAACTTTTTCCTTGAGTAAGTATCCTAGGTGTTTTTATAGTAGCACCTAATAAATTCTTTAATCTGTCATTTTCTCTTAGCATCCTTTTGTTATTTAGTTTGTACATTTCCCTTTCTTTTATTAATGTCTGAATTTGTGCTTTGTTTAGTTTTGCAATATTAACTCCAATTTCTATAGTAGCCATAGGATCAGATTCTCCAACCTTTAGATTCATAACATGTCCAAATGCCTTTTCTGTGTTAATGACTACTGATTTCTTGTGGGGTGGGTACAAGGCCCAAATCATCAATGATCCTTCATCAGTATTGTACTTCGATCCTGCATACACTTCTGTTACTTTTTATTTGTCAAGGTTGTGTGTAGCATTACTGTCCTTCAAGAAACTATCAAAGGCCAATGCATAATTAAGGTTAAGTCCAAGAAAGATCATGACACCAACATTCTCCAACATTTTCCTCCCCTTTTCAGGGGTCATACCTGTCATCTCCTCATCCACACATTTTCTCAATTGGTTTAGCAATTGTTCTTCATTTCCTATAGTAACATCATCAACATTTTCTCTTATTTCCTTTCCCTTCTATTTATACAAGAATGCTTTGAATTCTAGGGAATTTATGAACTCATCATCAGATACAAATGATCTATACTCAATATTCCTTACATCAGCTTCACCACTCTCTTCAACACTCAACTCTCTGGTTGGGAAAACATAATGTTGAGTCCTCAATCTAGATACCTTTTGTTGTTGGCCTTGTGGTACATTATCTTTCGGTGTCTCCTCCGTAGAAGACAACAAATCAGCATCCTGCAATCCTTGATTATACCTTTCAACCACTATCTCTGCTTCTTCTTCATCTAAATTCTTGATCATATCATCAAAGGGATAGAGAACATGTTGATACCCTCCAAAGTTTATCTTCATTTTAGCAAAATTAATATATCCCTCTGGATCAAATTTTTTTCTGAGTGGTCCTCTCTTCATGTTATAATGCAACAATTTATCAAGGATGAAATCATATCCTTCCTTAGCCAACACAGTGAAATCACCAAAGCACAATGTACTAGGCATAAAGGCCTATTTCCCAAAAGTGGTGAAATTCATAACACTACAGTAATCCATTTGTTTGACAATCTCCAAGTATGCAATTCTGTTTGGAACCATTTTTGGTAAAATAAAAGGGCCATCCTCAAACCCATAAACTTTGATCATGGTAGCTCCCTCCAAGTAATACCAATCTCCCCAATTATGATCAATTGGCCCATGGAAATCTTTTGGCCAAAGAAATATCTTAATCTCATCAGATAATGAATAATTACAAGGATAATGGTACAACCTATACAATGTTTTAAAAAAAAACTCTTCAAAATGAATGAAACTAGCATTTGCAAACCTAATATCCCAAACAACAGTCCACAATTGAACTAGTAATGTTTAACCATCCTTATTAAATTGGGAAATTCTCATCTCTAGAGGCCATAATCCCAACTCTTGTCCAAAATAGAGCACAAAATGCATCAACAATGAATAATGCCTGAGATGAAAGGTAGAAGATCTAGCTTTAAAAACCATCAATCCTGAATCAACCCCCTTAAAAATGTATGAGGCATAGTCAAATGGCCTAGAATTGTGATATTGGATATCTATTGTGATAATCATTGGCACAATTGGCATATATTCTAAGGCATCCATTCCCAATACCTAAAAGAATGAGAAGTATGTGTATTTCATATAGGGTTCAAACAAGTCCATATGATAAGGGGGCCCTTCACTATCCTAGAGAGGAACTGGTTTGCTGCCCTATTTAACCCTATGAATTAGCAACCTCCAACCCTTATAAATAGTATCCATTCTTGAAAATTCCTTCTCCAATTCTTCATATATGATCTCCTCATTCCAGAACCCCTCCAATTTGAAAACCTCACCTATTGCCTCCTTTGACAAATGTATTTGTGGCTTTCCAGATGGGTCACATATAGCTTTGTCTTTTGGGTCATAATGATCAGCTAGCAATTTTACTAATTCTACATTCACAAATACATTAGGGCACACCAGTTTTCCTACATTTAGCTTCCATGGATTGTAAACTGGTTCAAAATAGTTTCTTCTCTGATAATGGACATTGAACAATTCATATCCCCTTATTTGAGTCCAAACTTCTCCAATAAACTTGCATTTATCATCTAGTTTGTCAATTTCTGCCCTAAGTTGTGCGGATCTTTTGGCTTTAGGCCTTGAGCCAGGAAATTGGTCAATGAGGTCCTGATTCAATCTTTTTTCTGTGACCTCATGTTCCCCTTCGGTTTTCTATTTCTTGCCCTTTGTTTGACTACTCTCACCAAGTTTTCTACTTTTAACTTTTCTAGAGCTAGGGGACTCCAATCTTCAAATTTATAGAAGTTAAAGTTTGGAAAGCTAAGATGCAATTACTTACAGTATACTACTCGAGCTCCTTAGGCTGAAAGATTCCCTAGTTCTCTATTCACACTATTGGATCCTCTACTATCAATTCAACATTAATGCATTTGATTGAATTTTCCCTGTTATATCCCATCACGCCATTAATGTGTTAGCTGAAGCATGAATGAAGACTTATTTGAAACATACACAGTTGCATCAAATGTCTTGTCGGTGAGAAAATTTCAAATCTGGGGCAATATCTTTTTCTTCTTTTTTGCAATGTTCATTAAAAAATTTACCAAGACATCCTATGGTCTCATCGACATTTGGAATCACACTGATGACTACCGCTTCATTTTGCATATCGCCATGACAATTCTGAGTCAGGGAGATGTTTCATAGACTTCATTGTGTCTTACCGATATGCACCCTATAGTAACTTTCTGGTCACTGAGACATAATCACACTCTCGTCGATGAAACCATACCTTGGCATGACTTTGAAAACTCAAAAAGACTCATACCGATATCAAGTGTCTTGCCGAACCTTTTCTCCAGCATGTTCCACTCGGTGAGACTCTCCCCGAAGTATTTCATCAGTGTTACTTTCACATTCAAAAAAACTCATGCTGATGACCTCTTCTCTCACCAATGCATATCTCTATCAGTGTGACTTTTGAGTCAGCAAGACTATGTGACTTCCTCCTGATATCTTTCTGATGGAATCCCTTTCCACCTTATTGGCAAGACCTGATGCTTTCAGTAAGACATCATTCCAATAATATTTTGTTTTGCTAATACATCACTCCATGTGCTAGTTGGTGAGACATATATGAGTTCATTATGACTCACTCCAATAACAATTCTCATGCCAATATGATTTTTTTGTCGCTGAGACAATAAAAGTGTCATACCAATAGTCTACAACAAGTATACATTAGTGAAAAAAAGTCATAGGTCGGGGAGACCTTCACTCTGTCTTGCTGATATGGGTTATACAATGAAATATCTAGGACTAGATGGATTCTAATGGATCATATGACAAAATATGAGAAAGATGCTATGAGGAGGGAATTTTATGCTGATGATGAGGACTTATTTTGGAAACTCATCAATGTAATTGACTGTAAAATTTTCAAAATTTTATAGTTCTAACAATGTCCATGTGTCTTTCCAATTTTGATGGGGGCGGATGATCCCCTTGTGGCACAATACAGAGGTGATGTGTCGTTTACTCATACCTGCGAGCATGGGATTCCCTACTGGAGGAGGGTTCTAGATGAGATGTAGGTGTTTAACTGGCACCCATACCTCATTCGGCCTAGATGAGCCAATGATGTCAACCAAATGTTCTACCACTAGGACTGGTATATGCAGGGGTGGGAGCATACCATGATCAAGAGGTATCTACCTGGGTGTGTGCATCATCAATTTTGGGAGCCACTGGATCATCCTGATGACGATTATGTAGCTATCTTCACCAGTACAATGACACAAATCTCATGGGGGTGATACATTCCTACTTCAGAGGTAGTGGACAGTTTGTACAGTTGGTAGCCTAGCCATGGGCCTATGATCAGGGTTTAGCAAATCTAGGAGCCACCAAGCCTACAAAGATTGGTTCCAACCTCCACTTTGGCTGACGATTCCAGGTGCAGTCCCAGATGTATGTAGGGTAAGAGGCAGAGGGGGAGGATGAGGACGGAGAGCCAAGATTCAATAGGATCCACCGCTTGTACCTCTAGTCTAGCCAAATCAGGGGGATGTTCCTATGCAGGATCAATAGTAGGAGCCACCATGAGATGAGGATCATCCTCGGGTGCAACCACATGTGCAGCCACAAGTGCAGCCACAGGTGAGGCTAGCGGGCTAGGTAGATGCATGAGAAATTTTGATTATATAGCTATAGGCCCAGGTCTAGGCCTTGACAGCTGAGAGAGACCAGGCAAGAGCTGAGAGGGATCAGGATATCCAACTGAGACAAGTTGCAGAGCTACAGGTAGCCACAAAGCTAGGTCAGAGACAACAAATAGAGAGTATGATAGCCTCCTCTTCCTAGGGTAGAGTACCAGTTCACTCTTATAGGAATACAATCTGAGAGGTAGAGTATTACTGATGGTCCTATCATGATGTCGTACCTAGAGCAGAGTGGGTCCCAGAGTATTCAGTGTGAGCCAGCCACAGACCAGCAGAGGGTCATGGTGATAGGGGCGAGGGAAGCATTCACAGAGATCGAGCCTAATCGAGATGTTGTGATACTTTTTGTGCCTTATGGGCTCATTTTTGATAGCCTGATGGGCCTTTTGTACTGATTGACATATATGTATAGTGATCCAGTTTATTCTTTGTACTATGACAATTGATGATATATGAGCTGATTTTGATGTGGTGCAATGTGTTCCCTTTATTTATGTGTGTATGGTTCTACTTCTATATGTTATAGATGCATTTATTTCTAATGATGTTTATGCAATTATTATGACTAACAGATCTATATTATGTTAACCTATGATGTGGAAATGTGATGTGCAATGATGTTATCTATATGATGATCTATTTATGCTAATACAAATGAGATAGTTTGATATGTGGTATGGATTTTAATATGTGAGGTGTGTATGCAAAATAATTTATGCTTATAACATGTTTATGATTGGATGTATGTTTTATATGTGATGGAATATTCCATTTACGCCTATGTGGGATGATTTATGCAATGAATGATTTATGATGTTATTTATGAGATGATTATGGATGATGTAATGTGAAGGTGATGGTCGTGATATGATGTAAATGAAATAGTGCAATGTAAATGAGATGGTACTATGATGATGCTTAGAATAACAAATGTTATTATCCTAAATGTATTTAAATGATGATGTAATGTATGTGATGCATTTAATAGGATGTGATGTTATGTTAATACAAAGTGATGTGATGATGTGCAATGTAATATGAATTTAATGTGATGATGCCATGATGTTATGCAAGTATGTATGAAAATGAATTAAATGCTTATATACCTATTATGTATGGTTATGCAAAATGATTATGAAATGCTTCTATAAAATGTTATGTGATGATTTAGATGTAATGTAATGTAATGTAATGGGTGAAATGTAATGAAATGAATGCATTTATTTCTAAAAATTCTTATGATGATATGTTTATATGATCATGGAAGTGCGATGCATATATGATATATTTATGCCATATGCTAATGATTTGTGGATGCAGGATCAATGAAGATGATGATAATGATGAACTGTCATAGTACCTTGTTAGTGTCGTTAGCTAGGAAAGGAGTCATTTCAACAAAACACAAGATGATGCAAATGAAAATGATGATGATGATGATGATGATTATTTTCCAAGGAATTGGGATTTTCAAAGGGCCATATTTTCTTATGTTTGATAACACACATGGTACGATGCAACAAGGTATATATAAAAAACTAGGATGGAATTGTACCTAGTGAGATGGTCTTTGACTTAACAAGCAGATAGGAGTATCCTTGTTCACACATGACATACAAAAACCTTGTTAAGATGCACTTTAGAAGTTTCAAACATCTTAGACTAAAACAGGGAAAGGTAAACCTAACCACGCAATAGTCAACAAGTTGTCCTAGACCTCCTCCATACATACCTAACAAAGCAAGTATTCACCGAGGTTATATTACAAGAACATTCAACAGTCATAGTAGACAAAAAGATAATGATCGTTGCCCATTGCTATTTCTCTTAATCCTTCATTTGGATATCATCGAGAGGTCCTTGGAATGAGCACAAATAAGATAAGTCCAAAGATAAAGACAAAGTAAACAAATAAGCTGATGTTCTTCAATACCGCTAACCAAAGGAGGATGTGTTTTTTAGGATAAGAACCTAAACTATTGCCAAAAGATGATGTCCATTGTAGGAAGGATACATCCTAGGAAATGTTAGTGGATGGCGGCACGTTATTTCATTTATCCAAAGAATTCTTCCTGATAAGTAATGCCCATTGTAGGAAGGATTCATCCTAGGACATGATGTTATCAGATGATTGATATGGGACCGATTGGATGATGGGCTATCGACACAAATGAATTGACCAACTTGTTTATGTACTAATTTAAACTTGAGACTTGACATTTTGGGTTTTCACTTTTGACCTGTTAGACTTGTTTCTGATTATCTTTCCAAAGATTGAGGATGACGATCATTTTATTATGAGTGGTGTTTATTGCAGGTGCAAGCGAGATGAGGCGGATGGATTTTTTCAAATATTTGGATGTTTTTGATGTTTTGCAATGTTTTGAGGCTATTTTTGGTATTTTTTTGAGGTTTTACAAATGTTTTGATTTTTAATTTTTCTAATGTTTTTGGGATTTTCTAAAATTTTGACCAAGAAACTAACCTAAAGACCTATCCTAGGGGCCTCGAGGGTTGATCGATAGATTAGCCTTGCCTATGTTATACACGCAGAGAGCACATAGTTCAACTAACGACTCTACCGATTTATAGATGAAGATATACATGATGAACTATCAATTTATTATGATAGACTCCTAAAAGAATGACTTAAGTGTCTTGGGGGATGATCAAAGATCAACCTTGCCTACATTGAAGCTTAGAGTAGTTCAACAAGATGACTCTATTTTTGACCTTTTTGACTAACTTTTTGACCTATTTTTTGGATTTTCTGATTTAAGGACTTTAAGATCATACACAAATCTAATTTGATAAGAACACACCCCCAACATGATGCAATAGACTACTCTGATAAAGGGAGGACAAATTAACTTTGGGGATGGGTCGAGTAGTACTAGGAGGGACCATGGTATGAAGATAGGACCAAGCTATGGTGTGGATATGAGTGGATGAGTGATGGATGGAGACCTTAATGCGATGGATGATGGAAGCAAAATGGATGGATGATGCATAACAAGGCATAAATTTCCTGTGGATGGGAAGTGCTTATTTACACAAGGCACCTATTTGCCAGGTTTTCACCAACATACTTGTCCAAAGTGCCACCAAAGTGGTTTTCACTAGAGGATGATTTTTCTCTTTACTATTTTTTATCCTTTTTTTGATTTTTTTTTATTTTTTGATTTTTTTTTTAATTTTTTTGCTATCACTAAGATGCCTATTTGCTAGGTTTTCACTGCAGTAATCATTTTTTAAGGAATTTTTCTAATTTTTTGCATTTTTTTGTTCTATACCTTGAAAGATTTAGGCATAAATTTTTTTGAGATGGGAGCTATTCATGGGCTCCTACAGAAGTTCCCCTTCGGGTGTTGATAGTTGATATGCCCCTGACTTATAACTTGTTGTTATGAAAAATGGTCGTAGCTAATTGGGTTCAAATTTTCCTTTGTTGCCTGGATTTGGGACATTTTTTTAATTTTCTTTTAAGACTAGTTCTCCAACTTGGAACATCTTGCTCTTGATTTTCTTGTTGTAGCTCCTTTTGAGTCTATTCTGATAAACTTGCAAATGACTCAAAGCATCTACACATCTCTCATCCAGTAGCTCTAGCTCATTTAGTCTTGATACCCAGCACTCTTCATCTATGATGAGGTTTTGCAGTGATATCCTAAGGGAAGGGAGCTTGATCTCAATGGGGAGTACTGCTTTTGATCCATAGACCAAGGAGAAGGGGGTGGTACCGATGGGTGTGCAGATGTTGGTTCGATAGGCCCAGAGGGTGGGATTAAGCTGTAAATGCCAGTCACGACCTACATCATTAAATAATTTCTTGAGGATTTTTAGAATGGTCTTGTTTGTAGCTTCTACTTGGCCACTGCCCTGGGGATAGTACAAGGTGGAGAAGTGATGTTGGATTTTGAATTTCTCACATAAGTCACGAACCTCTTGAATCTTGAATGGTGTCCCATTATCTGAGATAATGGCTTGTGGGACACCATAATAGCATATGAGATAGTTCAGGATGAACTTTGAGATCTGCTTCCCAATTATGTGTGTCATGGGTATGGCTTCCACCCACTTATTAAAGTACTCAGTTGTGGTTATGATGAATTTGTGGCCGTTAGATGAGGTCAAAGTTATCTTTCCAATGAGATCAAGGCCCCACTATGAAAAGGGCCATGGTGTGACAATAGGATGAAGCTCTTGAGCTGGAGCATGGATGAGATCCCCATGCTGCTAACATTGTATACACTTTCTAGCATGATCATGTGCTTCTCGTTCCATTGTGGGACAGTAATACCCCATCCTCAGCAGTTTCTTGGCTATGGTCATTCCACTCGAGTGTGAACCACATATACCATTGTGTACCTCAGTTAGAGTGGTTAATGCCTCCTCAACATTTAAGCAATGCAGTAAGGTACCTTCTATGCTCCTACGATATAGGGTATCACCTAGGATAACAAATCTAGATACCTTTTTGACAAAGGTTCATTTTAGGTTTAAAGGTAGGTCAACAGATATGACTCCTATTTGAAGGTATGCGTAGATGTCATGATACCAAGGATTTCTAGGACCAATTATTTCGCACACACATTCTAATTTAGTTACTTCGAATGTAGGAATGAGAAGTTGCTCAATCAAGAATTCATATTTTAAAACATTGTGAGGGATGTCTAATAAGGACCTGATTGTTGCCATGGCATCTGCTACTCTGTTGTTAGTTCTAGGAATTTTCTCAAATCTTATTTCGAGGAAGGATTCTCTTAGAGCCTCCACCAATTTTTTGTATGGAGTGAGCTTGTTGTCCTTGGTCTGATATTCATAATTGACTTGATTTATGATCAATTTAGAGTCTCTTTATACTTTGAGGGCTATGATGTTCCATTGCATTGCTATCTTGAGACCTATAGTCAAAGCCTCATATTTCGTGATGTTATTAGTGCAAGAAAATTCTAGTTTGTATGACCTTGGTATGCAATCACCTTGTGGGGTGATGAAGAAAACACCAGCTCCTAATCCATGTTGTGTGTATGAGCCATCAAAGTATAGTTTCCAATGGTCAGCTATGTTGAGATTAAAACTAGATTCATCTGGAAACTCTGAGACAAGAGGATTCTCATAATAAATGGGCGCTTCTGCTAGTTGATCTGCAATAACTTGGCCGTTAATTTCCTTCCACTCCACATACTCAATGTCGTACTTTGAAAATATCATCATCCATTTTTCCATTCTTCCTATGAGCATTGCCTTTCATAGTAGATACTTGAGAGGATCAATTTTGGCGATGAGCTTTATCTTGTGTGCCAACATGTAATGTCTGAATTTTTGTGATGCAAATGCTACTGTGAGACATGCTTTTTCAATAAATGAATAGTTTAGTTCATGCCGAACCATTTTTTTGCTGATATAGTAGATAGCCCTTTCCATTCCGTTTTTGTCATGCTAAGCTAGGAGAGCTCCAAGGGTTGTTGTTGTTGCTGATACATATAAGATCAATGGTTTCTTTGGGATGGGTGGCATTAAGACTGGTGGTGTCTATAGATATTCCTTGATTTTGTTGAATGCATCTTCATACTTGGTATCCCATTTGTACGCTACTCCCTTGTGGAGTAGGTGAGAGTATGGGTTCTGTTTGTTTGCTAGTTGTGCTATGAATCTTCTAATGGATTGGAGCCTTCCTTGGAGACCTCTCAATTGTTTTAATGTCTTTGGTGCTTCCATTTTGAGAATTTCTTTCACCTTTGTTGGATCCACCTCGATACCCCTCATTGATACTATATATCCTAGGATTTTACCTGATTGTACGCCAAAGATGCACTTCTTTGGGTTTAGTCTAACTTTGTACTCTTCTAGTCTATCAAAGATGGCACTTAGGGTTGCTATGTGATCTTTTCTTTTTCCAGACTTGGCTAGAATGTCATCAACATAGTCTTCAACCATCTTATGAATCATATCATGGAATATCAATGTCATAGCCCTTTGATATGTTGCTTCTACATTCTTTAGGTTGAATGGCATCATGTTCCAGCAATAAGTCCCCCATGGACAAGTGAAAGTTGTCTTATGTTGATCCCCCTTAGCTATCATGATCTGATTGTACCCTAAGAATTCGTCCATTAGTGAAAACATTTCATGTCCCGCTATCATGTCTACTATCATGTCGATGTTGGGAAGTGGGAAATCATCCTTTGGACATGTCTTGTTCAAATCTCTGAAGTCTGTGTAGATTCTAATGGCTCCGTCAAGCTTTGAAATAGGTACCAAATTTGATACCCATTCTGGGTAATCGATTGGTCAAATGAATCTTATGTCTAATAACTTTTTAAGCTCTATTTTGACCAATAAGGCAATCTGAGGGTACAGTTTTTGAAGCTTTTGTTTGACCAGCTTTGCTTCTAGATACACTGCTAAGTGATGAACCACAATCTCTAGATCAAGCCCTGGCATATCGGCTTAACTCCATGTGAAGTTTATTTGTCTTTCCCTTAGGAATAGTGCTAGGAGTTCTTGCTCTTTTGATAATAGTGATTCCGCATAGAATGTGATATGCAAAGTCTCCTCTCTTCCTAGGTTGATTGGATTGCATTTTTTGGCCAAGACTGCTGACTTTTCTTGATGAATGGATCTTAAAGGAAGATTGATCCTCAAGCACCTCAGAGAGTTTTTCACCATTGGATATGTCCTTTCTTTTTACTTTTTTCTTGTTAGAGAGTGCCATATTGTGGTTTTCATTTAAAGACTTGGATATTATTCTTAATTTCTTGCTTTTGTGATTGAAGGATTCAATCGTTTCCCCATAATAAGCATGTGTTTCCAACTCCATTATAAACCCTGCTTTGTGATCCCCATCTAGAATGTTATGTCGCAATCCCATGAATTTCGAGAGCACCTCATCTTTTTCAAATGTATCAAGAATTGGTGGTCATCATTGGTCGTAGTCGATGAGTTGGGGATATACTAGCTGAATCTCATGATTTTGTTTATTTGGTTCAAAGGATAAGGTACTAGTCATGCAAAGAGTGGTATCTTTGAATAGCCTAGGTAGATTGGATATGGGCTCCTCATCATCACTATTACTACAAACATTAGTTATATCAAAGGTATAGTTGTCTAGGACACAACCTATGGATACTAGTAGTCGTAATTCTACTGCTATTGGTTGATGAGGTTTATTAACAACTCTAACTAGAGGACTTTGGCCATGTATGGTTATACTCAGAGGGGTACATCCAAGGCTAAGATTTGTTATTGGTCGTGTCTTTGGCATGATAGGTATTATGAGTCCATTGTCATTTTGTCCAAGTCTTTGGTTTCTGTCGTAGTCCATTGCGAGCATCATTTGTAGACCCTTGCTTCTTCTTTCATCCATTGGTAAATTAGCTGCTAGTATTTCATCTTGATATAGAATGTGTGATGGATCTACCCCAATAACCTCCTAGCCAAGGTCTCCCCATCTTGTGAATTTTAGATAGTCTTCAGGAGATGTCTATGATGTCAAAGCTTGGTTTTCTTGTGGATGTCCCCGTGATCTAGGAGACTGTGGTAACTCTCCTACCACAAAAACATTGTTAGGGAGCTTTTAGCTTCCATAACTGTCATCCTAGATGATGAGCTTCATATCAGAGATGGTGGGAATGGCGGGTGTCTCTATCACAGAAGTGGATGCAAGAGTGGTGGGGTAGATGTATGGTGTGGATGGGCCCTCATCATTTTTTGTTACTTAGGGGATTTTGTAATACTTTGCTTCAAGATTTTTATAGTATGAGAAAGGTTCAGGATCTCCATGGATGGTCACTTCTTGTCTGTCATGTGTAAATTTCACACATTGGTAGAAAGTTGATGCTACTACTTTCATTGCATGAATCCATGGGCATCCTAGGAGGTTATTATATGGAAAGTCAAGTTCCAAGACCTAACAAGTGGTTTCCATGAGAGATGGCCCTACCTAAATAGGGAGTTTAATCATTCCTTGGGACACTCTTTCTTGATCGTCATATGCTCTTATCATGATGCCCTTCTCTTTGTCAATAGAATCTTCTGATATTTTTAACTGCTTGATTAGGCTGAGAGAACAAATATTCAAACCTGTACCTCAACCCACCAAGACCCTTTTGATTTTTCTCTTATGTACTATGGCTTCCAAGTGAAGTGCACAGTTGTGAGATGGTTGAGCGAGGAAATCTTGGTCAGAGAATGTAAGAAGATTAGGTGTAATGATGTTTCTGACCATACATTGGAATTGCTCCACATCAAGATTTATGGGGATATTGGATAAGGCCAATGCTTCTTCAAGGATTTTCCTATGGGTAGATGAGACTTTTAGCAACTCCATGATGGATATATGTGCTAGCATTCTCTTGAGTTGATCTAGAACATTATAGCCATTAGGAATGGATTTAGATGTTGGGACTTTGCTTGGCTAGGATGATCTTGTGATGGTTACTTTGCCACCTCTTGTGGTGACTCCACAATTGGCATGGGCACCTTTGATGGTGATGACCATGCAGTTTTCATTTAGGGAGGTGACAACTATTTCATACACATGATTCACATTTGAGTGGGTGCCTTTCCCTTTATCATTTTTGTTCCCTTTGTTGCCATGATTCGACATCAAATTAATGTATGTTTTAAGATCTTAACTTCCTGTAGGCTATTCTACATTTATGATTCTTTTATCGATGAGATCTTGAACAATATTTTTCAATCTCATGTAGTTGTTTGTGGTATGGCCTTTGATTTTATGCAATTCATAAAGTTGATTCTTGTTATACCAAGGAGGTTTGACATCCGGTTCTTGGTAATTCTCAAATGTAGGTGATTTGATGAGTTTTTCATCTATCAAATTTTTCATTATGTCCTCAAGTGGTTCCCCCAAGGTGGTGTACTTCCTCTTGGGATAAATCTTGCGTTGGGGTGGTCCTCTTTAATCATTGAGATTATTGATTATTGGATTGTGATTTGGTTGTTGTGTTGTGTGATGATTGTTGTGGTGTTGGTTTTGGATTTGTGGTGTGGGTAGATTTTGGTGAGGAGCACTAATGACCACCTTGGCATCGACAACACCATCATTAGTAATGTTTTTGTTCCTTGCCCACATGCAAGGTTCATCATTGTAATTGGATGGTGGGTGGTTGTTTTTTTTTTCATGGTATGATGTTGATTTTGCAGGTTGAGTTATGAGAGCTCTTTCGATGCCGAGCACATTGGGAATCAATTGATCATATGTGGTGATGCCCTAAACCTTGAGAAGAAATTCCAAGCAGCCTTCAATGTTGGATATGATGGTGCAAACTTGTTCTTATAGCATAGTCCACTTGCTTCGATTGGCCTTGGATCGTCATCATTGTAAAAAGGAGGCGAAAGATTCACCCTATCCTTGTTTTAGAGCATAGAGTTCTTCTAGACTAACATCCATTGCAATGTTGCATGCATAGTTCTTAATGAATGCATCTATAATTTCTTGGAATGTTCTAATGCCTGAAGATAAACAAGAGAACCATTCCATAGTGTGGCATGTCAAACTCCTAGGGAATAGCCGCATTAGATAAGTATCATCATATGTGACTTCCATGCAATGAACCTGGAATTCCCTGATGTGATCTTTAGGGTTTCTTGTCCCTCGATATTTGTCAAATTTGGGGATCTCAAATCCCTTAGGTAATGGTTTCATTACTAGGCTCCTATCAAATGGATAGGGACACAAGTTTCTTGGTGTCTTTGTTGTTCACCATGATTGAAGGTTGAGCACCTATTGAGAGAGAAACCTAATTTGTGCCATCACATCATTTTACGAATCAAGGGGTGGGATGAAAGTGTTTTGGGGTGTTTCAATTGTGGGTTGGATGGGTGGGTTGGTCGGTGGTATCTATATCTTTTGCTGAGTGAGGTAGGCTTCCACCTACTTTTGTATGAACAACGCTTGTTGTTTATCTTCCTATTGTTGTGCTAAGATTTGTGCTTGTTGTTTTGCTTGTTGTTGTTCCAACAATGCTTGTTGTTGGGCTGCCAATTCTGCTACTTCTTGCTACTCTTGATATTGCTTTATTGCTTGCTGCTATGTTTACAATTGCATTGCTTGTCTTTATGGAAGGAATTTTGATTGATATTGAGCTTGTTGTGCCTAATATTGGGCATTTTCCTGAGCTTGAGCTTGTGCTTGCACTACTTACACTTGAGCTTGTTCTAGTGCTACCTGTGTTTGGGCTTTTTCTTGTGCTTGTGCTTGAGCTTGTGCTTGTAATGCTTTCAATGATTGAGCAGCTTGGGTGGCTTGTTGTTGTTGTTGCAATATTGCTTGGGCTTGTTGCACTTGTAATGTGGCTTGTGCTATTTGGGTGGCTTGTGTAGCTTGGATAGCTTGCTGAGCAGCTAGTTGTTCAGCTTTTTTGTTTTTGAACTTGTTGGTATCATCCTTGGAAAGCAGCTTGCAATGTTGCGTCGTATTGGATTAATGTGGTGGAAGTTAGTGGTGGTGTGGGTGGGGGTGGATTTGGAATGGTGTTTGTGAAGGTGGTGTTGGTGTTTTATGTGATGGATGGTGCCATTGATGTGGTTGGTCCTTGAGAGACCATAATTTGTAATGTTAAGGGGGTGTTTGATGATGTTGCAATTGCTTGTGTATTTTTTGTCTATTGTTGCAATGTCGACAACAAGTTTTGAGCATTCAGTACAATGTTTTGATTGATATTTGGTAGAGGGGGAAGCCCCAAACCAAGAAGTGATGTGGATGATGATGGTAATGGTGGAAGAGGTGGAAATATGAGGGGTACGAGTTCTTGTGAAAATTTTGTGGTGTCAAAGATACACCCTAGTCCGAACATGTCTCCTTCCTCTTACAAATTTCTAAGGAGTATGAGGTGCTACATGAAAAAATGATGATGATGGATCATGATGGAAGGTGAGGGGAACATTCTTATGTAATGGTTTTTCAAGTATGTTTTGTTCCACGGTGGTGTTTGCATCCAAGTTTTGACTATTAACAAGGGGATGTGCTTGAAGAGCATTGATAAATGCATTTCCTTTATTAATGTTGGGTTGGGTTGGAGCGAATGATGTCGTGATTTGCGGAATGTTTTGCATGATGTTTTGGGATGGGGGTGTAGATGAGATGGGAATGGTGGATGAGATTGAAGGAAATGATGTCTCCACTATGGTACTTACATCAAAATCCAAGGGTAACTTGGCCCCTTGTTTTTCTAATTCAAGAATGTATAACGAAGGATTGAGCCTCATCATGATGTTGATGATTTTATGGTTGTCCAGATTTTGGAGCATTTTAGTTATTTCTTCATGAGACATTCCAAGGGTAAGGTCCTCTCCTTGGTTTTCCTCTTGTGGATTTTGGGATGATGAGATGGTCAAAGGGTTGCTTGATTCGACAGGATTTATTTCAATGTTTGTCTAGCTAAGATCACTTGAAGTGGGTGTTTTTTTGTTGGCTTCCATGCTCTTCTTGTATTGAGATCTAGTTTGAACCATAAAATGAGGATCAATTTTCAAGAATAGGAGAGATGAACCTCTAGATTGTTTAGATTGATCTTTACTTTATGTCCAAAGTAAGAAAAATTTGGATATCTTAAGGATCAAGAGATGATATGGTGATGATGTAAGGGATGGATGATGTGGATGTTATGGTCCTTTGATTAATCTTTATGGGAGATGCTAGGATTTTGGGATTCTTGGATATGTTTTGGATTTTACTTTTCCTTTTGAATTTGTCCTTGATCTTGATTGGTTTTGATTTGGTTTGATTTTGAACAAAAATACCCTAAGATGTTGGATGATTTATCTAAGGGATAGATTTGTTCAAGGGATGATGATTTGAATATGTGTAGGGAGAAGGATGCATCTACCCACACCTATTCAAACAAAGATGATAATTTATCTAATCCTACGAAGAAGGATGCATCTATATATACCAAGCTAAACAAGATGAGTTTTGATGATTTTGACTAAGCATATGCAAAGGGATGCATCTACACATACCTAGCCAAAAGGTGATTTTGATAATGTTTTCAAGGATTTCATCTCAAAGGGTTTGATGATGTTTGTTTTTTCCCAAAAATTCCTAGCATTTAAGGGATGATTTCAAGATTTTCCAAAAGGTGGTGATGAGATGATGTTTTTTTTGATGTTTTGAAGGATGGATGAAAAGATTTTGATTTACTTTTGAACCTAACCTAAAAAGACACTTTTTTTTTCCTAGACCCAAGTATTGAAGAACATGCAAATGCTTCCTATAGACCTTTGTGACCAAAGAATGATTTAATTTGCACACACATTTTTGGATTTTGAACCAATGATCTTTGTGCTTTGGATCTTGAAATTGTGAGTCTTCAACACACATGAAAGTTAATTTTGCTTAGCTTTGCTTAATGGCCTTATTTTACCAAAAACACTTTCTTTGATTAAGTTTTCAAACTAAGATGTCCAATGTCTTAATTTCCTCAAACCCCACAAAATATGGTAGGTGGAAATTTGATGAACTCAAGGCAAGGGTTTCCCTTTTGTTTACTTAAGGAGAAAAATTGAGATATAATCCAATGTTTAGAAACCTCTAAGGATGTGAATCCCAAGGGCAAGCAATAACATATGAATTGAGTTAAATGGCATTTGTCTCCAAAAGGGTTTGAAATTTGGATGACATTAAGTGTTTGTTTTTGAGATGTTTTCAATCAAGCAATGCACTCTATAACCCAAGAATAAGTACAATCCTATGGATGTGAAAGACAATATTTGTTGGATTCCCACTTGGACAAGTCCAACTATGCTTATCTTTAGTGAATGGTTAGATGCTTGACCCCACTAGCTCCCCTCCACAACACTCACTTATATAGGGCAGCCAAGTATCAACACCCATGAAATTCCCATGGCATGTTTTCCATTTCTACTAAAAGACCGTAAAAGCGTGGGGTGGCTTTAGAACAACCATTCTTGCACCAACAAACATATTAAAGGATTTTGGAAAATTCTAGCACATGGGTTTTAATAAGGATTTTCCATTCATGGAGATTGACCCATATGGTAAGAGTCCCCTTTCAGATCCACCTTGTTAGAGTCAACCACGTGATATTAGTGTTTACTCCAATACCCACATTTATATACCAGTTGGAAATACTCTTCGCTTTAGAGTGTTACTGGTTGAGTTGTTCCCTTGGGTGAGTGTTTTTTCCCCAAGGTAGGCCCTCTAGGATAAAGAAAAGTGAGTGAAAACAAGATCCGTAATTCAATCAATCTTTGATGGCAACAAAGAGGGAGAATATACACGAAAATGCCCCCACTCACACTTGCATAAGGTGTTCAATTTTAAGCCCAAATCAAAGTGTGGAGGTGATTACTTTATCTCACCCTAAAGTCACGAAAAAGGCCTTTTGATTCTCAAGATTGCTATAAAGTGTGAGAGAAGCATATACGTCATTTTCCAATGCCTTTAGTTTAAGTAAGCCTTCACGAAAAACAAAGTTGCACTTGTTCTTTTTAAATCAACAAAGCAAAATGTGAGTTCTTTTTAAGCACTAAAAGACAAGTGAAAGACATTTGTTCAATTTTATCCAAAGAAACAAAATCTAGTACGTTGTGATCATAATGTTCATTTTAGCATTTACAAGAAATGGAAAGATTCTTTTTAAACCCAAATGAAAAATTAGTGTCCTAAGAAGGAAAAGATAACAATTTCATGAAAAAGTGTTAAACAAACACTATAGTGTTTAAAAACATTTTGATTTGATGAAAATCCTTCTCATGCTTCTCCTTCTTTTGATTTCAATTTCCAACCTACAAGGAAGAGAAAACCAGTCAGATTTTGGAAAATATAGAGACAAAAAAGCATAAAACAGAGAGAAAATTAATCATTAATCAAAGAACATGTGCTAAAATTAAATTTTCCCCTTTTACTCCTTTCCAGTGTCGCAACTCATGACTACATCAGAGTTTGATTTTGTAATGGTGCCCTCGCAGTGCCGCTCACTAGTCAGTGTTGCTCTTTGTCAAGGCAGAGAACTCAACTATGTCACACTTTTTTCCCACCATCACAATTTCCTTCCAACATTGCAATTTGATAAATTTTTAAAAATTCCTGCTAGTCAACGAGTCAAATGGTGGAGTTAGAAATTCAAATATTTTGGCGGGATGAGTCTAGCATCATGGTTTTAATTTTAAGCCATGCCATATAGCGACACTGAGAAGTCAGGGGTGCCAAAATAGCGACGCTGAGCTCCTAGCATTGGAATTTTTTGTGTGTGAGTAAAAACACATAAATTTTGAGAAAAGATGAGAAAGAATGATATCCATCCCTCCTAGCGCCAAATGTATGAACCCCAATCCTAGTACCTGCAAAATAAAGAGAATAAAAACCTCAAGTTAGATATTGCAAGCATGAATAAGGATTCCCCATGAAATCCATTTACAACACTCAAATTAGGAAGAAAATAGTGAAGAATACAATGGAAATGTCAAAACAAAGATTGAATCCTAATTAGAATTGTAGACACCCAAAATTGTCCTCTTGCAACACCTGTCTCGGCATTACATCATTTAGGCATCTTGTAGCATGCTTTGCCCTAGGTACCCATGTCATCATCTAATTAGTTAAATAAATCATATTTATTTGACTAATTTCATTATTCCCTTCCTCTAATGTTAATTAAATAATTTATATTATTTAATTAATTAAATCATTTCTAATGTTAATTAAATAAGTTATATTATTTAATTAATGAAATCATAAATTTGATGTTAATTAAATAAATCCAAAATTTATTTAATTAATAAAATCCTAAAGAGATCTTCTCGCTTTCTTTCCAAAGCTGAACTCGTGTGCATCTAATTAATTTATTTAAATAGATAATTCATCAATTATCCTTCTCATCTTTTTCAAGATTTATTTCCTTAAAACAAGAAATGAAATCTTTCCATCTTTTTTGAAATCTTATCTCATCTCGTTGTATTTCCTCGTTTGTCAAAAATTAAATCCTTGTCGAATCTTGTCAAATCTTATCTTCGTCAACGTCACAGCTCTATAGATACAGCCTCTTGCAATCCATTTAAGAGGTTGATTTGTCTAGCATCCAGACTCTGTCAAAATTAGTCTTCTGTCTTTATCTATCATTCTTTCTATTTGTCATTGTCATTGTCAAGTCGTTATGCTGCAGGAATGAGCACTCAACATTCCTCCATTGTCAACCCTTCAAAATCTCGCTTTCTCATGCAGGTGGAGAAGAGCAATGGAGATAAATTGAATTAGTGTGGAGATCAGTTTGCATTTGTGATGTTTATTGTGATTTTTCTATTATTTTGTACTCTATTGTGCTTGATAAGGTCTAATTAGTTTATTGTTTTCATTAAACATTAAATCTGTTGATTTTTACCCTATCTACATTGGTGAACCTGACATGAACATGCTCCAAGGATCTAATCATTAGTTAATGCAGATTTTGTTTCTTACAAAAAAAAAATTGGCATTATCTAACCCTCATCTTTAAGTTTTGCAAGTGGATTTTTATAGGTTTTGTTGGCTGATTGCAGTATTAAAGCTCCTTCAACCTTTGTGTTTGCAAATACAAAAGATTAATTGCATTGAAAATTTGTATTTCACATTTTGATTTTCATGCTATTATCTTGCTTATTTGATTATTTTAACTCTTCTTGTTGAACAAATTTTATGGCGCAGTTCCTTTTATCCAAAGATAACATCAATGGGCATCCTCAACTCTTTTACTATGCCACATTTCTAAACGTGGATTGTCTAGCATTGCTTTCATAAATTCTCTGCAATTTAGAAAATTTTCACATCTCTAAGAGAGACATATGAGCTTTCATAAATCATCTTTTGTAGTATTCATTCTTTTGAATTTCTATGAAGCTTCATTTGTAGCATTTTTAATTTACCTATGCACCAAGCCTTAATGCTTTTGAAATAATGTGCTTTTGATATATTTTGATGGGCATACAAAGTTTTGATACTTGGTCTGGGGTAATGCTTAAACACTGCTGACTACTCCTCCTTTACAATCAACAAGAAGTCCTCATTTGGTATGTTGAGATCTGCACATTCAACTCCTCTCAGCTCCTCCTCGCCTATCACTATCCTCGCCTATATCACTATCCTCGCATATATCATTAACCTACCACTATAGTACACTACCTATCACTGTCAATTATATCCTTTCCGATCACTGTATTCCATTAGTGAGTGCTTGGGTGTTTGGAATAAGTAGCATTTTAGGATAAAGGCTCATCCACATAGCCATCTTCCCTAGCATCCATTTTCGGTCCCATTGCAGTGCATGGTTTTGGCCTTAGCCCGCTTCTTTGGAATAAAAGATCGCTGCCTAAAATATCCCATTTTATTTCCATACGGAAGAGGTAGTAATATCCTGCAAATCTAATCATAAAGGATGGCTTTTCATAGAGGTAAGTTAATGGAAATACTTTGAGAATGCTTTTGATAGCTTAACATTAGATCTAGTTTAGTTTTAATTAGATCTTGCTTTTTAAGATTTTTATTTGATTTTTAGTATGTTTTAGATTTTAGGTTAGAATTTTTAAATTAGTTTTTCATTTAGTTTTTCTTATTATATTTTAGATATTAGGTTAGTTTTTTTTAATTAGATTTTAGATTTTTGGTTAGACTTTTTAAATTAGTTTTTTTTAATTAGATTTTTTAATTAGATTTTAGATTTTTGGTTAGACTTTTTAAATTAGTTTTTTTCAATTAGATTTTTTAGTTAGATTTTAGATTTTTGGTTAGACTTTTTAAATATTTTTTTTAATTAGGTTTTTTAATTAGATTTTAGATATTGTGTTAGATTTTTTTTTAATAGATTTTTATTAGATTTCATATTTTAGATTAGATTTGCAACTTATATTTCTAATTTAACTTAGATCTTTTAACTTCTTAATTTAGTTTAGCCTTGTAATTTTTTTAATTTAGTTAGATTATTAAAAAATTGCATGTTTTTTGACCTAATCTCACTTTTGTTGGCATGCATGTCTTTTCTTCTTGTCTTGGTGACTTGTCGGTGAATCATACAGAGATTGGAAAATATTGGCATCATCACACATCAAATTGGAAAGTGAATAATCAGGTGCATATGTTCTAATCTTTCATTTCTCATCGATCATTCCTTGTCACACATTTCAATTTAGGGCATAAAATCAATCTTGTTTGATCACATATTTGAAATTGGGCTTAAAATGAATTTTGTCTTCAATCACACATCTTGATTTGGGGTTAAAAAGAACAAGTGTTTGAACTATTTTACACACATTTCATTTCTAAGGGAAATTAATCTTTGCAAGTGTGAATCAAGTGTGTGTGTCCTCCAAAACAACTCACTTGGTTTGCTTTTGTCATACCCTTCGTACGAGGCCTGCTTGGAGCACACACCCCTCCAAGGGATGACCTCAATAGAGTGTGAATCCAAAGACATGCTTGTTTGGGAGTTGAAATCTTGTCACTCTGAGCTAAGCCCCAAAGAACTTTATACCTTTGGGAAGTGATGGTGAAGGGTGGTTTACCCCTTTCTCCTAGCTTATTGGCAAGATTTTGCTTCCAAATTATACCTAGTCAACCTTGTGAAAACTCACTTGAGACCTAATTGGCCATACCCCACTTGACTAGTCATCAAGCTTGTTGTTGTGTATTCAAGTGTTTGCTTAATCATAACATCTAATCTTGGAAGACAAACTTATCATTGTGCTTGGTGTGTGCATTCATGCATTTACATGTGAGATCTTGTGTTTGATAATTCCAATGTCAAACTTCCAATAAACACTTGCCACATCATCCAAATCACCCAATCTTATCATTCCACATCATATCCTAATCATCGTCATTTCTTTAATCCAATCAACATCATTTTACACCATGAAAACATTGGTAGATGTAGCACAAGAGCTTATTCACGTGCTTCATGAAGCTCAAACAAGCCAATCACCTTCAAAACAACAAATCATTCATAGAGCCCATAACATTATCCAACATCTTCAAACAAACCAATCACCTCAAATGCAACAACTCATAGCACAAATCCAATACATCATGGCCAATTGTCAAGTCCAACAAGCACATCATCAAGTCCAATCACCACATCAACACATTTCACATCAACCCTATGTGTCACCTATATCATCATATCAACCTCATCCATCCACATATCAAGTTTCCCCTTCATCAACCTATCACAACTCTTCTAATGTCAACCCTTATCCATACCGATCCACCTCTCAACAATCATTACCCTATACAACCCCTCAATCATCATTACAACAAAAAATCATATCACAAGTCCAAACATCATTTCAACCTCAACACATTCAACCCCAATACTATGTGTCACCTTCATCGTCATGCCAACCTAACCCATTTACCTATAATTTCAATGCCACATCAACATGTCCACCCATATCACAACAAGAACGTAGCTTCCCAAGTCAACCTTGCCAACAACATCAAGAGCCTTTAAGTCTTAATGCCACCTTTGACAAGGGGAACACCAATCTAGTCCATGTACCCTTACCACCATCCAATCAAATTCCTATCCCTAATCCACCATGTCCTAGTCCTAATGCATTGACATCTCCACCTTCTGACCCATCAAACTCTTCATTACCCCCACCATCATCTAATCCTCCATAAAATCAATGCCTTACATTTAGATATTTAAAACATAAATTGATGGCATTACATAAATCCACCAATCCACCTACAAAGGATGTGACCCAAGGGCTACAAGAAAGGAATCAATTTCCCCCATGTCATCCAACACATATACTTGAACATACAAAAGATTCCTCAAACATCATGCCAAGTCCTTCAAGTCAACCATGTCATCCTCAACCCCTTGGGCCAAGTCAAGAGTCTCCCCTCATAAGTCCAAGTCAACCTCCATCATTTCTCCATGTTGTTGACCATCAATAACATGTCAAGTCTCTCCAAGAGTCATCCCCTTGCAATTCCATTCAAGCAACCCAAGAGGTATATCAAGAGTCTACTCCCAAGCATGTGGAAAAATCAAACCCTAGTCCTAATCAAGAACAAATCATTTTCATCCAACCCATCCATAATCTATATCATTTTATGATCAAGATAATATCCATAATGATGAAGAGCCTATCCAAGAGCAACTTGATCCTATACCCATCCATGAGAAAGATATTCCAAATTCACCTCCACCTAGTCCTATCCATGATCCATCAACATCCACTTCCCTTGATGACACAAATGTCTCCCAAGAACACATAGAAGATCAAACAAATACCTTGGATCTAAGTGAGCACAATGATAATCAAGATCCCAATGATCCCATGTCATCCATTATCGACCCCATTGCAAGTCCTCCATCATATCCTATTGGTCTTTCTACCCTCATTCATGAATGTTCCTCCTTTGAACAACCACAACCATTATCTTCTCCATCCAATAAGGAAATCATGTCTAGTGTTTCACCTACACCTAGTCCTATTTTCCATTGCACACTCCAAAATATGAACCACCAAGGTAAAGGTTTAGGCCTTCATGAACAAGATATTTTGGAGCCCATCCATGTCAAAGTCCCTCCATGCTCTTTTGGCCTTGGACATACACCTCAAGGACACCAATCTCAAGATGTTGGTATTTCCTCCATGCATCCTAAGTCCACTTTCCATCATAAAACCTATCATATGCCTAAAACATATGTTTCAATTCCACCACCGTCATCCTACAAATGTCAAAAGCATGTGACCATACACCTTCAACCATCCACTTTACCACCATTACTTCCAACACCTAATACCCGAGTTATTCATAAATATCCTAAATATCTTTAGTCATGACCAACAAATGCACACATTGTCTAAACATAAAGCTTCCACTCATTCCACCAAACCCAAGGGATTCCAAAATAAAATTTTGGATGCCTCTACACATAAAGTAAAAAATTCTAATGGTCCTAATGCCTTAGCATACAATGGGAAAAAGTCCAAGCCAAGTACATCTAAAAGGCTATATAACCCCATACCTCCAAAAGTAAAGGCCAAAAATAAAATGGTTTGGGTACCTAAGCAAAAGGAAATCAAGTCAACCGAGGCATCCACATCACAAAAATCCCAACCATCCCCTCCCATTGAAAATGCACATTCCATCCAAAAATCTCAAATTTTGAAAACCCACAAGCCCAATAAAAGTCATATAAATATCAAGTTTATGTGGGTACCTAAGGCACTTCATCTACCACCTCCTAAGCAAACATCTCCATTGTTTCCTACACCCCATCCATATCAAAAGCTTCAACGTTTATCATAGTGTTTGCAACCATTGGTCATGGTTCCCTTCCATTTCACAACAAATCCACATAACTCCTGCTATTCATCCTTCACTCATTATCCTACATATCTCCAACATCATCTTCCTATGGTCCATGCTTTTGGCTAAGCCTCCCCATTCATCTTTTGCATAAGTCCCACATAATCCCTATCATCTTCCCAACATAATCTACATCATAATCCATTATTTTCCTCCATAATCCACATCATAATCCATCATCTACCTACTCCATCTCCCTTTCATGTCATCCCTTACCAACATCTATGAGCATCATGAAATTTGACATGGTCCATGCAATGACATCCATCCCTAGTGGGACTATCACCTTTCATGCAACTAGACACTTAAGTCCCTCCTATCCAAAAGTCAAAAAGTCAAAAAGTCAAAAATAATAAAAGAAATAATAAAACAAAAAGAGTAAAGAGAAATCCCTTCATCCAATGGTGAAAACCTGGTAAATAGGTTCCTTGGATAAGTACCATGATGAAAACCTAGCAAGCAGGCATCATGCATAGGTTGATCTTCTATGTCACTTACACTTGGGGGCACAATGTCTTATCTATCCAACCTATCATTCCTGTCATATCATTTCCATCCTACCTACCATCTTTGTCCATCATACATACCTATCATATCAAGTCCATTCATCCACCCTTCTTCTTTTGATCTTGATGAAGATATAGGGGCAAAGGTTGAAACATGCTTTGAGTATCTCTTGACATACCTCATTTATCTAAACCAATCATGTCATTATCCTATTGTCATAAATTTTGTCCAGAAAATTCCTAAGTCTTGTACCTAAAATAGGGCATGTTATTCCTATGTGACATAGTCTTTGGAGATCACATCCTTGTTGTCTTATGATGCATACATCCATACCATCCACCCATCTATCATGAGCCTTTTATCCCTTATCCCATCACCCACCCTTGCACCTAGACTTGGTTTTCCCCTTGTCATTGGTATCTAGCACATAGGATACTCAAATTTTCATCCTTTGACACCTCAAAATAGTTCAAAAGTCCAAAACAAAAATTCAAAACATGTCAAAAGTCCAAAAAAAGTCAAAACATGTCAAAAGTCCAAAAAAAAGTCAAAACATGTCAAAAGTCCAAAAAAAAGTCAAAACATGTCAAAAGTCCAAAAAAAAGTCAAAACATTTCAAAAGTCCAAAAAAGACAAAACATGTCAAAAGTCCAAAAAAATCAAAACATTTCAAAAATCCAAAAAAATCAAATAGCCAACAAAAATTCAAGCAATAATTCAAATGCAAGTCAATCCATATCAATCAAGTCAATCAATCTTGTCAAGTTATCCAATCACATTCTTTGGTCTTGATCCTTAGCTTGTTGTAAACCCAATCAATCAAAGTCAATCTGTCAATTATCAATCATCCTTGTGTTGATCTAGGGATATGTTTTTCCCCACAATGACAACACTACCATCATCAATCAATCAATGAATCAATCAACAGTTTTCAACTTGACAAGGGAAATACCTTGTTTGTTTTTGTATCATTTGTGCATGCTTTCTTGCTTGCTTGTGTGTGTTATCATTTTATCTTGCATTTGTATCAAATCCATATCATTCTAGCTAATATTCATATCTTGTGTGTGTTGGAATATCTTTTTGCATTATCCTTTGCATCTAAGGTCACATAATACCTTTTGTGCATTAGGACTTTAATGCTCTAAGCCTCTTTCCTCATATGTTTAGACAAGGTTGTATTACGCTAGGGCATGAGACACATCGTCACCTTGGTCCTTATATCTTGGTGCATAATGTCTAGTGCTATATCAAACATCATGGTTTCTCATCTTTCATTGCAGCATAATGTATCATCCATTCCTTCATCTTTAGTTATTGACCCATCCCTTTCATTTCGAGAGCCTACCTGTGTTTGGTCAACCCGCCTATCCTCTCGAGGGGGCATCATCATATTCTAATATCATTATCCATTTTTCTCTATCCATACCTTAGTTTCTTTGAAATAATGTTACTCGACACAAATCACATCATCTCGAACATCATCTCAAAGAGGGGCAAAATGTAGACACCCAAAATTGTCCTCTTGCAACACCTATCTCGGCATTACATCATTTAGGCATCTTGTAGCATGCTCTACCCTACGTACCCATGTCATCATCTAATTAGTTAAATAAATCATATTTATTTGACTAATTTCATTAATTCCCTTCCTCTAATGTTAATTAAATAATTTATATTATTTAATTAATTAAATTATTTCTAATGTTAATTAAATAAGTTATATTATTTAATTAATGAAATCATAAATTTGATGTTAATTAAATAAATCCAAAATTTATTTAATTAATAAAATCCTAAAGAAATCTTTTTGCTTTCTTTCCAAAGCTGAACTAGTGTGCATCTAATTAATTTATTTAATTAGATAATTCATCAATTATCCTTCTCATCTTTTTCGAGATTTATTTCCTTAAAACAGGAAATAAAATCTTTCCATCTTTTTTGAAATCTTATCTCATCTTTTTGTATTTCCTCATTTGTCAAAAATCAAATCCTTGTTGAATCTTGTCAAATCTTATCTTCGTCAACATCACGGCTCTATAAATACGGCCTCTCGCAATCCATTTAAGAGGTTTATTCATCTAGCATCTAGACTCTATTAAATTAGTCTTCTGCCTTTATCTATCATTCTTTCTATTTGTCATTGTCATTGTCAAGTCGTTATGCTACAGGAATGAGCACTCAAAATTCCTCCATTGTCAACCCTTCAAAATCTTGCATTCTCATGTAGGTGGAGAAGAGAAATGGAGATAAATCAAATTAGTACGGAGATTGGTTTGCATTTGTGATGTTATTGTGATTTTCATATTATTTTGTACTCTATTGGGCTTGATAAGATCTAATTAGTTTATTGTTTTCATGAAACATTAAATCTGCTGATTTTTACCCTATCTACAAGAATAGCAAACACATGATCCCATGGGGGAATTGGTGCCAATTTGATGTGAAAATTAGTCCTTTCCCAATTCCTAAGATGCAAGCTTGATGTGTTGAAGAGATTGATCCACTTTTTTGATGAAGAATGAGAGCTCCAAGCCAAAAATCTGCAAAAACATAGCTAAGAACTCAATAATAATGTATGAAATTTGAGAGATATTTGAGCATGGTAAATTTGCATAAATTGTGGATGTTAAAATGAGGATATGAGATCTTTATTTATAGAATTCAAAGATGGATGAATGTCCAAATTTGAGTAATGTGGGACTAACACTCATCCAATGGAAAAATGCCACTTGTCAAGCTATGAATGGATGGAGGATGTGCAAGATTTGGGGATTGTGCAAATAAATGCATAATTTTGAATTTAAAATTTGTTGAAATGACATGCAAGAGGGAAGAAAAAATGCAATAAATTCCACTTGGCTCAAGGAAAAGGACATGTAAGATTAATTTATTTCCTTGTTGGATGTACATGTTGACTTGGAATTTTTGAATTCAAATTAAGAGAATATTCCAAAAGATGCCTTGTGAGGAAAATAGAGATTTAATGAATTAAATATATTTTCATGTGCAACTTGCATTGTCTAGAGGATGGGACATGAAATTAGATTAAATTAATCAAGGGTTAATTAATTTAATGAGAGGGGTTAGATGATGTGACCTATTTGACTCAAATTTATGGGTTTATTTAAATCAAATAAGAGAGGAATATGATAAGAGGTTAATTAAATAAGGATTTTGATTTATTTAATTAAAAGAGATGGTTTTAAGTTAAATTAAATAAGGTTTTATTTTATTTTATTTAATGGATAGACTTTAGAGATTTAATCAAATAAATTGATTATTTAATTAAATAGGGATAATTAGATCAGATGGATTGATTTAATTAACAATAGAGACTGACTTAATTAGATAAAATGATTTATTCAATTAAGAGAGGAATATTGATGAATTTAATTAGATAAGGAAATTTGATTAAATAGTTAGACTGAGGAATGATTCTGGAAGAAACGATGTTAGTAAGTCAGGATCGGTCACACAATGTCAATTGGTATTTTTTACGTGTCTACATAAATTATCAGTAGAACCTAAGTCTACAATTACCTTGCATACCTTCCCACAATATTTACATGAAGTCCTAAACAAGGAATTCTTCTGTGGTGGATCCTTGCCACTTGGAACTTGAAAAGTGTTCTCCTCATCATCAAGCTCTCTCCAAATTCAGGATCAATAGGCCTAGAAGGTGAATTTACACTTTGTCCATCCTCCTCTTGCAGCAATTGGTTTCTCCTATCCCCACTATGAGAGGTTGAAGCTTGCTTCTCAAGACACTTGAAGAATGGGTACCTAATTTGGTTACAAGTGTAGCACCTTCCAGAGAATGAATTGGAACCTCTTCCATTAAACCTACCCCTTCCATTAGACCTCCTACCTATGAAACCTCCTCTTGATTCTTGACATTGTTCCTCTTTTCCACTTGACTCCCCTTGTTTCCTTTGTAATTGGTTTCTACCACCAAAATTGCCTCTTCCCTTGAAATTTCTCCCTCTACCCCTTCCTTTCTTCTCTTTCTTTCTTTTTAACTTCTCGTCTACCTTGCATGCTACTTGAAAGCACTCTTCTACTATCTTAGGAGTCACAAGACTCATCTCATCTTGGATTGCAAACCTTAGGCCATTCAAATATCTGGCCACTTTCTCCTTGTCATTCTCTACATGGCCACACCTCATACTAAGTTTGTGAAACTCCTCAATACAGGTTGCCACATCCATATCCTTTTACTTTAGGCTTTGTAGCCTCCTAAAAACTTGAACTTCATGATTTTTAGGCAAAAATTGTGCCTTCAATTTACTCACCATTTTTTCCCATGAGGGAATCATATTATTTCCCTCTTTCACTCTTTCTCCTTGGTAGTAATTCCACCAATTCAAAGCAGCCCCATTCAACTTAGTATTTACAAATTTAACCTTCCTATCTTTTTCCATCTCCTTATATTCAAATTAGTTGTTCAAGGCATCCAACCATTCTAGTAGTGCCTCAACATTCATCTTTTCCCCATACATAGGAATGTCCATCTTCACTTAAGTGGCTTCTACTTTAATGGTCTTCAAGGCTCCAATGAACCTTCTCTCTTTAGGAGGCATCTCCTCTTCTGGATAGGTTTCCTCTCCACCCTCTACCTCCTCTGAGATACTATCTTCCTCAACATTTCCTTCCCTTGTTTCCAATGCCTCTATTTTGTCTCTCAAGGCCTTCATCTCCCTTGCCACTGCAAACCAACCTTTTAGAGGCATCTTTCTTTATTCACCACAACCTCCAATTCTCTTCCACAACTTTCCAAATCAAAGCTTGGATCTGATACCACTCTAATGTAGAGTGAGCAAGGGAATCCTTCTTCTAGATGACCAACAACCTTCCCACCACAGCTCTCTCAAATGCTCTTTAAGTGGACCTTTCAAATCCACTTCTTAAACAAGGAGACAATCTAAACCTTCACAAGGATTTTCAAGGATAGAAAAAATACACTGACTTAGGAATACTTAGGACACCTTTCCCATACCAAAACATGATAGTCCACTCAGATTTATAACCAGTACCCTTCATTTTCTCATCACTTCAATGGTTGTCCTAGAAACACCTTATAGGCCTCCAATGTAGGACAGTCTTAATGAAAACACTTAAACACACACTCCTACAACTAGAAACACCCACAACCTTTGGGAATACTGACAAAAACACACACAAGGCTCACCAATACCCAACAATAGGGTTCCATGCCTTAGGAACAACCCAATACTAATTAACCCCTATTAGGCATGTCTTCCTTGTAGCCTATCAACTAGGATAGTCAACACAAATCCAACTTAAGGACAAGACCTAGAAAAATGGAACTAGACTTAGACTCTTGAAGTGGATCACTTTCAAACCCCAAAACCCCAGGGTAAGACACCTGATCAGATTGACACAAAAGGACACATTTCCCATTCCACAAGGAGGCCTAAATTGTTTATTCCCAACAAGAACCAATTCTCCAAAGCACACCCCAACTCCCCTAAGCCTTAAAATAGGTTCTTACAACATTATTGCATACATTTCAATCCTTCTTATTCATAATTCTTTAGATATTTTGCTATAAACCATTTAAACACATAAATCAACACCAAACTAGGCTTGTCACATGAAGATGCAAAGCATAGGGTTTTTCAAAAGATACTTCAGAGCCTCTGCCATCCCCCAAAACCTTCAAAGTCATAAAATACATGTTATTACTCACCTCCCCACCAAGAATCATACCATGAACATGTGGAGATGGCGAGTTAAGAGCCTTTTTGGGACCAAACCCTAATTTTGAGGGTTTTTAAGCCACTTTCTGAAAAATACAGATATCTCCCTCAATACTTGATAAAAATGGATCAAATAACCACCAAATGAGAGCTAGTTCAGTCCCCTATAAAATAATGATAGTCTACTATATGTATAGAGTGTACTCTATCTGTACCACAAGAGTTAGCAGAAAATTACACACAAAAACTAGAGAAAATAGAGTTCTTGTATTCAAAACTTCTTCAAACTTCACCAACAGCCTTTCCTCAACCAACATAGGCCTATTTCAACATTTAAAAACTCTTCCCAACATCCTACAACTGAATTTTGAATTAGTTAGATGTTGTAAAACCACCAAACTTAAACTAGACCTCTAATTGCATAGTTAAGGAAATTTACACTACACCTCTAAACCCGATTACATTGAGCATTGAAGAGATGTTAAAAACACCACAAATCACATCAAAACATGAAGGTGACTCCCCTCAAATACCCGGTTGCATCATGGCACCTTGATTCCTTATGTGGCCTAGATTCACAAAGTTTACATGGTGAGGTGGAGACCTAGTTATTACATCAAAACTCAACACCAAGCCTAAAATCCTATTACAAACCATTGAAGATGGTCCTTAGGACCTTATTACATCATAATCAACTTTGAAAATCAAACAAAATCCAAACAAGGCCTCAAAGAGGCATGGAGACCCCAAGGTTCCCCTGCACTAGGAGGCAACCATCTTCCAACCCTTTGAACCTTATTTTTATCATGTCTACCTCTTCTGACACAAGTAGAGACCGAAGTCAACCCCTGCAAGCCTAATCTATTCACAATCTCATCTTCACTCCTTTCCAATGGATAAGCCACTTCACATTTGGATTCCACCATCTCTTGGATTATACCAACAATTCTATGCCAAACTTGTTGAACCATCAACCTATCCCCCCAAAAAATCCTATGATTCATTTCCAACCAAATTTTCCAAAGGATGAACATAGAACCAATGGACCACACAATATAGAGGAAAGAGGCCTAGGTAGGGGGTCTTCCAAGAGAATTCCAAAACTCAACAAGGGAAGAAGAATTAACACAAGGATATTTCCAAACACCCCACCATGAGTTTCAGAGAAACATAGAATAAGAACAATGAAAAAACAAATGGGAAAAATCATCCTCATTGCAGCCACACAAAACACAAATAGAGGGAACCTAGAACCCTGACTTCTAAAGATTATCCCAAGTCAAACATCTATTCCAAGCTAGATTTTTCATAGAACAATTATACACCCACTCACCATAGTGAATGCACCCTTAGGGTTTAGGTTGCAAGCTAGAATATCCTTATCTCTAAGGGAACTACAATGTCTACTAGCCAAAATATTTTGAATTTTAACACAATCCTCCTCCAGCCTAACAATAGGCCAATCACAAGGATCCTTCCATCTAGCCACATGCATCTTCCCACACTGATAAGAAGTCTTGAAATCAATCACCCTTGACCAACCAGCCTTCAAGAAGCATTGGAAAAGATTCATCAAATTTGAATACTGGTGCAAAATGGGGGAAAAGCCATCCCAAGAATCAAACCAAAAGAGAGGCTCATCCCCCTATTACATATCCAAAAGAAGCCCTCCTTGATCAACGTGACCCCTTTCTTAAGCATTCCCCAATTCACAAAAAATTTCCCCACTAGAGGATACCTAGGAAGATCCTCCTTCAAAATCCCCAGAAGGTACTTATGAGATACAATACTGGCCTAGATATGATCTCGTTCCACACACCACCTCCAGTAAAGATTTGCAGCTAATTCCAACCTAGACCAATTCGATAGCTACAATCCAAGACCCCCAAATTGCTTTGGGCTACACACAATATCCCACTTCACTAGGCTCCACTTAGATGAGGACAAACTACCCACCCATAAGAACTATGTAGCTAAAGAATCCACATCCTTCACAAACCCAACTAGAGCCACCTATAGCATGCACTTGTAAGTAGGAAGAGCCTACACCACTGACTTAAGCAACTAAATACAAATAGCAAAGGACAACCATCTATGAGTCTAGTGATTAACTTTCATGTGAAACTTGTCTAGAATATTCTTCCATGACTCCCTTGGAAGACTACCAAAAGAGATAGGAATGCCAAGATAAGTTAAGGGGAGAAAACCAATTTGAAACCTCAAAATACGAGCTATGCTTTGATGAATTAGCTATGGAGTATTGAAGAAGAAAATGGAACATATAAATTCATTAATCGTTTGGCCTAAAGTAATAAGATATATATCCAAAGCCTTGCACAAATTTGTAGCTTCTATGATCTTAGCCATACCCATCAAGGAAATATCAACCACAAATTGCAGGTGAGATAAAGGATACAAACCATTTCCCCACCCCCATCCTTGGATAAGGCTGAACTCCACATTACATTTCACCAATCTCCCCAGGCCTTTAGAAAGAAGAATAAATAAATGAGAGAGTGAATCCCCTTGATGAAGGCCTCTAGAAGCCTGAAAAAGAGAAGAAGGATCACCATTTATCAACATAGAGAAAGAAGTGCAAGTAACACAACACATAACCCATTGTACCCACTCCTCAACAAAACCAAAATCAAGAAGAATTTTTTGCAAGAAGGACCACTTAACTCTATCATAGGCCTTCGCCATATCCATCTTGATAAACATAGCCTTTTTCTTCAAGGATGCCATAGAATGAATGGTTTTAGTAGCAATGATCAACCCATCTAGAATTTTTCAATCATTCACAAAACCACTCTATTCCTTAGAAATTAACCCTACAAGCCATATCTTTAGCCTTTCAATAGTCAACTTGGAAATGATTTTATAAACCACATTACAAAGGGAAATAGGCCAAAATTGACTTAGATGATCTGCCCCCTCACATTTTGGAATGAGCAAAAGGAATGTAGAGTTGAAATCCTGTAACATCTTCTTATTCCTCTAAGACTAACAAACCACCTCCAAAAGGTCCAACTTAATGATATCCCAAAATTCTTGATAAAATTCAATCAAAAATCCATTAAGGCTCGAGGCTTTCCCTTTCTTCATCTCGAAGACAGTAGCCTCCAATTCCTCCAGTGAGGTATAGCTCAAAATATGCTCATTCATCTCCCTAGTAACTAAAGATGGGATACAAGATAAAACATGGTTCTCTTCTACCAAACCATCCTAGGAATCCTTGCTAAATAATGAAGAAAAGAACCATGAAGCTTCTATAGACATATCATGCAAAGAAGATAAATGCTCACCCCTATCATTCATAAGAACAAGCATAGAATTACCATGTCTCCTAGCTTTCACTGAGTTGAAGAAGAAAGTAGTGTTTTTGTCTCCCTCCTATAACCACTCAACATAAGCCATTTGTTTCGAATAAATTTCCTCGCATAGCTCACACTCTTCCAAATATTTCAAATCCCTTGCCTCCTCCCTGAGTAAATCCTTAGAAAGACCAAACTCCCTTATCTCCTAAGTGATGACATCCAAGTTAGCTTGAGTAGCAACCTTAGCATGAAAAATATTTCCAAAACACTGCCTATTCCACATTTTGACTTGAAATTTCACATATTGTAATAGTTTGGAAAAATAATACATAGTAGTGTCATAAATAGGTCTTCCCCTCTACCACCACCCTACCACATACTCCTGTAAGGAAGAATCTCTTAACCACATAAGCTGAAACTTGAAAGAGGGGGACTGAGCAACACTCATCGAAGTAGCAAATAACTTGATAGGCTAGTGATTCAAGCCCTTCCAATCTAAAATCTTAGAGAAAGTAGACAACAATCCTCCAACCCAAAAATAGGAAACCAAGAAATGTTCAAGTCTCTCAGCAATACAATTATCTCCCATTCTCATATTGTTCCAAGTAAAATGACCATTACAGGGCTTAATATCAACTAGATTCAAGGCTAATATGTTATCACAAAGAAGGAAAGCAGAGGGCTCCAATCTTGCAATACCACCCTTCTTCTCATCCAACTCAATAATGGCATTAAAATCACCCACAATAATCCAAGGGAAAAATGGAGCAAGGCTCTAGATGAAATTAATATGAGAAAACAATAATTGCTTACCAGGAAAATTAGTAGGCACATAAATGTTTGAAAGAAGAATAGTTTCCCCCAACTCCAAACTTGAAGCAACCACAGAGATGGAAGACCTAGAGGACATCCACCAAAGAGGGTGGATTTTCACTGGATTCCATAGGCAAGCCACACCCCCTACATTACCTAGAGCCTCAATACACTAGCAAGCACCCCGCCCCCACAACTTTGGCAATAGATCACCAATCATACTTTCAATAGTTAACTTAGTCTCCTATAAAAAAATAACATCAAGAGAATGAATTCTCACCAACTCACTAACAAATTTATGTCAAGGGCCACTGTTCAAGCCCCTTACATTCCAAGAGATGACGATCATTTTGGAGGGTTAGAAAAATGGGAATCCAGTCTCTTAATAGATCCAAACTCCACCAAAGTCTGCCCCATCATTTTTATTTTTTCTAGGTCCTTCTTTCTCCCAAATTTTGAAGAATTCTCAGTAACCCCTTTCTTTCAATCCTTTTGAAGAATTCCCAATGAAGGAGTAGCCTTGCTTCCTTTTACTGAATCAGACCCCACTTTTTCCAATGGAGTAGAGATCTCTCCCTCCCCTATTTTCATATATATAAGAGGCTTAGAAAATCCACACACCACCAAACTCGGATCTTTTTCCATTTGTAAAGTACCAGTCTCCTGAGAAGTCTAGTTGTGATCTAGAATAACTCCTTCCTAAACCCCTTCTGAAACACCTTGTTCCATAAGCATGATACTCGGGTTCACCTCCTGCTGACCAAGATCATATAGAACCTCAAATCTATTAAAGGTATCACTTTCCTAACACTCCTTAAGATTCCTCTTTTGATCCCCGTTCCTATTACGATCCTTAACAAGAATAAAGCCCTCTGCACCAACAACCTCACAAGGAATGGGTTCCTTTCCTTTGTCGACTTTGGGTGGGTTGCAAGGAAGATGAGTATTCTAAGACTCAGAAGATTTAGACTTCAGGAATCTTCTCTACAAATGGCCATATTCATGACATAAATGAAACCAAAAGGGAAATGTCTCATAATCAAGTTGTTGAACCCGCATGAATTTCCAAAGAATCTGAAAGAGGGTTATTTAATTCCATTTCAACACAAATGTGAGGAAAATTTATTACCTTTCTATCTTGAGTTTGCTGAGATGGGCCCACTAGTTTCCTTGACAATGAAGCAACCCAATGGAATATGTCATTATGTCAATATTCAACAGGAAATATAGGGAGACACACTCGCACTGAAACTTAATTCATAAGTTCCTTTGAAGAATCAAAGCTCACATGATAGGTTTTAATAAATGGACCAATCTAGTTGTGGAAATAAGGCCTGCTGTTAAACACTTTCTTGCAATTCTCCATACAATTAAAATTCAACATGAAGTAGTTATTTGCTAACAACATTATTTCCATCTTACCCTCTAGGGACTAGGTACGATGAGCCCATGTCTCAAATAATTGGAGTGAAACCCTCATTCCAAAAAATTTACACAGAAAATCATGCTTCGAGTAATACTCAATATCCTCTGTGATAAATTTTGGTTGAATCATTAGCATCAGCCTGTCTTTGCTTCATTTCAGGCACCCATTAATTTTTGAGACACGAGGACCTCTAGACGGAGTGAGCCCTCCATTTCTGAAATCATTAGAGAAAAAGTTATTATCAAAAACATTCATTGAAAGAGAAGTAGATTTCGTCCCAAAAGCATATCAAAAATTCAAATAAGAATTGGCCACTGAATCTTCCCCTCAATCCATCACCAAAGAGGAGACAAGGAAAAATCTTTAAAGAAGAAAGCTCTGAATACCGTACAAAGTAGTAGAAGAATAAAATACACCCAAGAGAAATAAACACCCCCCGTACATACCAAAACCCCCACCCATTAGCTTGAAACACAACACCATTGACCCTAAAGAAAATAATACCATGCACTAAGAAAGTACATGTAGCGGCAACCTCATAGGCCATGGGCTACCATGCCCACACAGCTCCGTTCACCTCTTGTTGCCATCAATCCCAATTCAAAATCCAACTTACCATTACTTGATTCTTGTTGGGTGCTTTATTATTTAAATTTATAGTTATTGCTAGTGTTTATAATTTAAGTTCTAAAAGAGATATTCTATATTAGTAATTATTTGTTTATGGTTTGGTACATAATTTAATTTAGTTTGTACAGATTGTTTGATACTTACAACTATTATTTTTACTTCTTTTTTGTTTGTATGTGTTATTTTTTGCTTTATATTAATTCAATCATAGTTAGGAAATTCAAATGTTTGTATTTACTATTTTAAAAAATTAAGTGAAGTTTTATATTTATTTTCTTGCATTCAAAATTCTATAAAATAGATACATCATTTTCTATTTCATAACTCTTGTTTTTTTAAATATAAATTTATGAATTCAAAACTCATAATAAGAAATAGAAAATAATTGTTGCTAAAATCAACAATGTTATAGTGTTCTTCTTTTGTATTGATAATTTACTTTTCTATAGTGTGTAGATGAATTCTTTTCACGTATGCTATTTAAAGTAATGATATCAGTTAATATTTGGTACAACCTTAAATTAATATCATTTAGGAATGGGAAATTATAATCAAATTATGGACATCATTGAGATATTAAATAGCAGCAGTTCCACTGATCCTCTAGTTGCTTTAGATCCTTTGACCAATGTTAATGGAATTCCCGCAAGTGTGGTGCAGGATTTTTGACTAATATAACAATAATCTACTTTGATATTTTACAAAAAGAAAAGAGCCTAATACCAAACATACATAGTGTATAGGGTTTTAAGATTTAGTCAATGGAAGACACACTGAATGACTTCCATACACCTTGTGACATGCTAGCTGCATTTTGCACTTTTCTACATGAAATGTAAATGGATGACCACTATGGACTAGGTGGTGCTCCACACATTAAAGTTGCTTTCCAAAACTATTTAAACAATGTTTGAATAGTAACTTTAGTTTCAAAATGTATATTATGTAGTATTGTAATTTGGTTGCTAGCTCTACCAAATATGACTAGTGTGTAACTTTTTTTTATCTTCCTAGGATAAATTTTTTCCCCCTTGTGATGAATAAGGCATTCTACCTTTTTGTAAATTGGCATTTAGAAAATATCATGATAGTATGTACTTCACAATCACTTCAAAACTATGTAAATCATATGTGATAGTCCAATGATATTATACCTCATTTTATCTATAGATAAGTCTTCTTTGTACTTGGTGTGTTACATATGCAATAATGTTGATACTTTTCTTTCATGATTTAACTACTACACCTAATGAAATTGCATGTACCAACTATGTACAATTCACAAAACTTTTCCTCCCCTTAAAAAGTAAGGGAATTTTTTTCTATTTTTTAGTGAGTATATTAATTGAAAACCCTTTCACATATTAGTTTCAAATGCTTTATTAGATCATGTTAACCCAGATTTCCATTATAATTAAAAATAGATACATCCATTTTTAATTCCATAGTTCAATCTTCTTTGAGAATAGAATGTTAATATGTTTAAACTAAAAATAATCTTCATTTATAATTGGCATTAAAATTATCTCTCATACTATTCAAATGCTTTAAAACAAAATAATTTTTTTATTGTGTCATGGACTTGTGCTCACCACCTTTTGTACTCTTTCTTACATCCACAAGATTAGATTAGTTTGAACCAACTTATTCCTTGTCTGAACTACAATACACTTATTGTCTACTGGTATGTTTCTATTTCTTAATATCATCTTTAACATTACTATTTACCTTTGATCTATTTTCTCTGATTGTCGTCATTGTAAAAAATGTATGTTATTATTGTATGGATCTTTTAGTGTTTGTATTAGCAAGGACAATAAAAGATAACCTACCTTTATGGTTAATACATTAGGTTTTCTTATGCCTCTATTCTTTTTTAAGTAACAAAGAAAAAATGCATTTTTTTCTCATTTCATGATGTTACCAAAAGCATCAAACTTTCAGCTTTCTTTTTTTTACGTATATACCATACGTTTAGTATCGATGACATTGAAAACATACATCCACATCTCAAAGTCTTCACTATTACATGTATTTTTTCTTTCATTCTATAATGAATTGTGCTTGTAGGTAATTTTTTTTGAAAAAACAATATAATTATTGTGATTTTGTAACAAATTTGACATGATATATTTTATTGTTTGTATAAAATTCTTAAAAAAGAGATGTATTCAAATACTTCCCCTCACATATAGTTGGAAAATTCCTACAAAACTTACTTTTCCTTACCATTTGCTCCAAAATTTTGTCTTTTTACACAAAATCACCATACACAATACAAAGTCTTGCAGCTTTTCATAATTATAATTAACGTATTTAGGATTCTTTTAAAAAAAAATTATGGTATATTTTGTTTAAATAATTTTTGTTCACATTTATATGTTGCCAAGGTTGCACTCATATTCAAATTAACCAATCTATGTTATCTTCTAAAAATTTATAATCAAATTACTTTAAAGTAGAAGATAACATAGATCTTGGGGGCTTGATCATCCTCCTTGAACATTTTCATCTTTCCTTCCAACGGTTGTACAATTAGACTTCTCTTTATTGTCTACTTTAGTGTTAGTTTGACACAAGTTCATCCTCTCACTAAAATAGGGGCTAAATGTAGTGTAGAATAATATATTTATTTACATTTCACACTTGTTTGGGCCCTCCTAATTGAAATATACTTAATAATTCCTTCATTTAGTGTTGAAAAAACTATCCCTTTTCATTTTCACACTTGTTTGGGCCCTCTTATTTAAATAGGACTTAATTATTCCTTAATAAGCCCTATTTTACATCTACAAGCCTAATAAATTACATTTTTTGAAGGGGAAACCTCACAATAATTAATGTCAACACATAACACTTTACCTCGAGCAATGTGTATTTCAGGAATAGGGAATTGGGACCCATTCACCCATGGGTGAATGGGTCCCCTATAGACCTTTGAACCTAAATTTAAATTAAGTTTTTGGCAGAATTTTAACATCTCCAAAGCCATATTTCAATGTTGGCTTGTGATATTTGAATTTTGGGAAATTAAGCATACATACCTATAAATACAAGGTTATTTCACTAAGTTTCACCTAGCATTTTGATGAGAGAAAAAGTATAGAAAAGTTGATGATCAACAACATTCAAGAGTAGATATATTAGATACTTATTGTAGCATTCAAGATCCATTCATCATGTCAAACTCTTCTTGCATCATGCATGTTTTTGAAGCTAACAATGTGATATAGGTTTCAAGATTCAAGTTCAAGAATTCAAAGCATTATTCAAGAATCTAGATCCACATCCATTGAATCCATTTCATGCAAGTTGCAAACCTTCCAAGATATCTATTACCAAGGTTTCTACAAGGGTTTTTTGAGTGGTAACATGGCATCATTCATTCTTCATTCCCTCTTTCATGCATTATTTCAATCCAAGGTTTGATTACCAAAACTGGGTTTGACCAAGCCAAGCCTTAATTCATCAAAAATAAATAATTTTTCCCCTCTTGTGTTTGTGATTATATATTTAGGTTGAAGAATTGAAGACTTCTTGAAGAGAAAAATTACAAAAGTTGTCAAAGTTGTCAATTTACAAAATCTAACCTACAAAGATAATTTATGGCTTTTCGTCACTAAAACCTGGACAAATCAAAAGCTACACATTAGCATTAGAGGCTCCCAAAGGTTGCAAAAAAATACCCAACAAAAGACCCATTCACCCATGGGAGAATGAGTCCAAGTCATCCTTCAGAAACTGAATTTTGGTGATTGGTAAAACTATTTTGTAGTTCTCAAATATGCAATCTATTTTGTGGTTCTGCTAATATTGAGTTTAATATTGTTGTTTCAAGTGTTAGATTATAATTTTTATTTGATTTTCTACTTTTAGTTTTTCTCCCAAAAGTGTTGTTCGACCTTGATCCCCATCCTAAAATCATAAGGAAATCTAAAGATTCTCACTTTGGGTTGATTCACCTAAGGGTTGTTAGTCAATTCATTGTGGGGATCTCATTTCCTAATGAAATAGTGAGAAATAGGTCTATCTATATCAAATTGGTTAACCCCCCTTTTACATTAAACCAAAAAATGTTATTTTCCACCTTTTCAGGTACATTAGTGGATGTTTTCTTAGAGCCAAAACTTAGACTCAAAAGTGAGAGTTTTGAAGGGAAGTGTTAGATACTTTTTCTAGTGGTTTTGAAGATTGAATTGAACCCAATATTTATTTTCCCATGATTTTCAACCATTTCAACTACAACGAAGGAGGTCAAAGTAACTTTGACTTTAATTCCAAAGACTAGGATAAATATCTACTAGTTGCCACAAATGATTTTATGCCACATGTTGTCTCATGAATGGCTTATTTTTACTTAGTCATGTGCCATCTTTGATCGATTGATGCATTGTATTCTATAAAATGAAGTTTGTTATCTTTTTTTAAGGATCAAAATTTGTTGAACTCATTAGGCTTAAGATTGAAACATCACCAATTTTATGTGAATTTCGTGTTTCTTGTTCAATTCTAGTATAAAAACTTGTATTTACCATAGAGTTTTCTAATATCAAAGAAAATATTAAAGTTATTTCCTGATCATAAATTATACATAACTTAATCTTGTTTACTCATATTGAAAAATCCAATGTGTTGTATCAGATTTTGGTGCATGTTAATACTATTCTAGTGGTGAATGGTTATCCTCTTTAAACTTCTTGCACTGTTTTGTATGCAGTTGTGAAGCAATCTAGTGAAATGTAGAATGGGTTGTGCTTTGATTTAGTGTTTTCTTGGTAAATACATGGATAATAGCTAGGAAGATTTAAATTTCTTAGGATCTTTTATTTCTTAATAGTATATTTTTATTAGTTTTCTTTAAAATGATCTAGACTAATAGAGTATGAAAAGTGATCCATGTTATATCTACTAAACCTTTATGTTTATCTATCTTGTCAAAGTTTCAAATTGTTTAAGCTAGAAGCCACTTATGATTAACATTTAAATTTCTTAGGATCTTTTATTTCTTAATAGTATATTTTTATTAGTTTTCTTTAAAATGATCTAGACTAATAGAGTATGAAAAGTGATCCATGTTATATCTACTAAACCTTTATGTTTATCTATCTTGTCAAAGTTTCAAATTGTTTAAGCTAGAAGCCACTTATGATTAACAAAAATATGTTAAATTTCTTAGGATCTTTTATTTCTTAATAGTATATTTTTATTAGTTTTCTTTAAAATGATCTAGACTAATAGAGTATGAAAAGTGATCCATGTTATATCTACTAAACCTTTATGTTTATCTATCTTGTCAAAGTTTCAAATTCTTTAAGCTAAAAGCCACTTATGATTAACAAAAATATGTGCACCAAACCCTCATCAAAACTAGTGCATCAAGACTTGACATTTTGGAGCCTTGGGATAGCTAATATGGCCTTTAACTAAGAAATCCTAGTGACTCTTTCAAGATAGATAGGTTCCTTTGTTCATTTGGTAAATATTTATTTGCATGCTGTTGTGTGTGTAATATCCATGTCAACATGTCCTCTTTTGTTGGGGTGTAAATGATTGATGATGAATTGTATTCAAATAGGTGAATTATGATGAAAGTGACTAACTATAACATAATATAGAAATTGTGTAATAGAAAGATAGAGGTGAGTCAAATCAAGGTGTGAATCTACAAATTCCCTTTTTATGCAAGGAAGGGGGTATGAGTTCAACAAAACATTAGGGAGAAAGATTAAAAATAGAAAAACAACTCCAAAATTCAGGCTATAAAGTGCAACTAGAAGATTAAGCTCAAGTTTGATGGAAACAATAGTCAAAATGCAGATCTGAAAAGGGGAAAGTGAAGTGTACCAGAGACTGAAAGTGGCTTTTCAAAGCTTACTAAGGACTCATTCACCCTATGGAAAATGGGTCTTGGCTTGGGCTCTTGAAAATCTATTTTTGGGTTTTGTTATGTCGTGCCTACACTCCCAAATTCCTGAAGCTCATGGTCAAAAATAAAGAAATAAATTATGTAGGTAAATTTCTATGAAATTATGACAACAAAATACATCTTTAACAACTTTGCAATTTGTCTCATCAAGAGATCTTCCACCTAAAATATGAAAATACACATCAAGAGAGGAAAATGTTGCCTTATTGGGTGAATGGAGTTTTCCTTGGTCAAACCCCATTTTGGTAATTAAACCTTGTAATGAAATGAAATAGCATGAAGAAATGATGAATGAACAAATACAATGTCACAACTCACCAAACCCTTGTTTGAACCTTAGAATATGGATCTACAACTTGCATGAAATGACTTCAATGGATGTGGATCTTGATCATAAAACTTGATTTGAAATAGTTCTTTTGAATGCTTCAATGGATCTTCAACACTACATCAACATATTAGCTCAAACAACATGCATGATTCAAGAAGACTTTGACATGATAATGGAATCTTTATTGCTGCAATAATCTTCAATAAACCTACCCTTGAATTCCTTTAGATGCTCTTAGAATTTCTCTTGATCACACTTTCTCACATATTTTCTAGAATGCTTGAAATTATTAGATTTTCTAGGATGAAACATAGTGAAATGATCTAGTGCAGGAGCACCAAGTTCAAGATATGCAAACAAAACGGTCAAGTGTTAAAGTTTCTAGTGTAGGAGCACCAAGTTCAAAATATGCAAACAAAATGGTAAAGTGTTAGATTTTAGGTGTTTTAGGGGTATTTTGAGTTCAATAAGATCCATTTTGACCCTTCAAATGTAATTGGTGAAGTTTGAGGTATTTTGTTTCCATTTTGTAGAAGTTGCTTAACATTGTTAAGGATTTTGTCATTTTGGGAAAACATTGTCTACGAGGGTAAAATTAAATTTTATTGCCTTGAGTCATGTTTTTAGGTGGAATAAGGTCTCATTAGAGTAGTTTTAATGTTTTAGGTTGGTTTGAGAGAGTTGGGGGGTCCGTTGTGTCAAAGTTGCAAGAATTGCAAAAATTATTGAAAAAGTTGTCAATAAGAATGCATAAAAGTTGTAAAGAGACCCAATGGTCATTTGGGTTTAAAAAGTAGCTATAACTATTGAATTTGGTGGGAAACCTTTAAAAAGGTGTGGGCCATTTATGTAAAGTTTGGCTTGGTGGATTTGAAGAAAAACCAATAAACTTCTCACTATTTTCTAGAAATTTTCTATATTATTATTTGTGTGCAGGCCTGTACGATATCGTACAATCATAATTTTTCTCAAATTCCTTATGGATTATTTGGTGGAATGAATTAAATGTATTTTATAGTTGCTTTGAGAGGAACAAAGTGAATTTGAAGCATTGTACTCTTGTTTCCTTGTATCTTCTCGGGGATACCCTGTTTTGGGGTTTATGAGCAATTAGCATGTTCTAACAACCATTTCACCGACTATAATATCTATGACTTCTAAAATGGGTCCTATGGAGGAGGTTTAAATGTAGGCTAGTTGGAATAAGTAGAGTGTAAGGTTGGGTGAGTGTTGGGATGATTGTCCTAGGGAGTTTAAGAGAGTTTATACCATGGAAATGAAGGTTTTGGCCTAGGGTTTGATAAAATATTTGGGGGTAGTGATATTTATTGAGATTTTAAGCATGTGCAGGCTTACTTAGGGGTGTTTGAGTTAGTGATAAGGTTTGGTAAGGTTTGGGATTTGGTTTTTCAATAAACCCTAGTGTAAATTAGGAAAAGAGAAGGTTTTGGAGTTTGGGGTGTTGTAGGGCCTAACTTTCCCTAAAGGTTGTGGATCTAGTGATTTCTCAAGTTGGTGAGTGTTGTCCAATTGAGTTTTGGGTGAAAGAGAAATTTTAAAGTGTAATTCCTTTGTAATCTATCCTAATTGAGGTCTTGGACAACATTATTTCATGTTTTTTTGAAAGTTGATTGAAAGGAGTTTTATGAGGGTTTGTAGCATATTGCAAAGGGATTTAATGGGTGCCTAAAATGGTGGTTTGTTGTAGGGGTTGTTAAGGGATTTTGAGAGTTAAGGTGAGGAAAAGAGGTTTGTAGACCTACACGAGTATCTAGGTGAGAAAGTTGGAAAACAATCCAAGATTGGGATTGAGGGAAGGAAAGTTGTTTAGAACCCATGGTATTTTGAAAGTGAATTATTTGCCACCCTATATTGCTATCAGTTGGTATCAGAGTAAAGGGAGTAGGTCTCTTGAGGGATAAGGTTGAATGTTTGTGTGCAAGGGAAAGGTGTAATTGAGGAGACAAGATGCCTCCTAAGGGAAGCGCTATTGTTAGGAAAATTTATGAGCATGGTAGAGAATTATAAGCCTTGATGAAGGAGATTACAACATTGAAATCTAAATCTAGAGCCACCATGGAAGAAAGTGATTTAGAGGAAGAAACTTATACTAATGAGGAAGAGTTGGATCTAGAGGATTTGAGGATGGCAAAGCTTTTGAAGGTTGTGAAAAGTGATGGAAATAGAAAAATGGATTTTTCTATATATGGGGGTAAACTAGATGGTGAAGAGCTCTTAGAATGGATAGGAGCCATGGAGAATTAATTTGAAAGTGAAGAGATAGATGAAGATCACAAGCTGAAGAAGGCTAAGATCAAGTTGAAAGGAAATGCTTTGTTGTGGTGGAACTTTTTGCAAGATGAAAGGGAGAAAAAGGGAAAGGCTAAGATTACCTCTTGGGAGAAAATGAAGACAAAAATCAAAGTTAAGTTCCTTCCTAAGGATTACAATGTTCAATTTCTTAAAAAACTTCAAAATATTAGGCAAAAGGACTTCAATGTGCAAGCATACACTAAGGAGTTTTATAGGTTACATATAAGGGAGAAACACAAGGAAGATGAAGAAGAAAAAGTAGCAAGGTATCTTAGTGGTCTGAGATATAATATTTAGGATGAAATCAAATTTTTGGCACCAAAAATAGTTGAAGAATGCTTTCAAATGGTTTCTAAGGTAGAAGAAAAACTCAAGAGGAGAAAAGAGAAATCAGTTAGGGGAAGGAGCAGAAATTAAAGAGGAAGAGGACCATATTATACTCCAAAATAGTCCAAGGAAGACCAAGAAGAGGTTGGTAAAGGTAAAGAGCAAGAGGTTGAAGCTAGAGGTGGATGGAGAGGTGGAAGAACAAGCTTTAGGGGTAGAGATATTTTTCAAAGAAGTGGTTAAAATGTTTTTTCAAGAAGGTGTTATAACTATGGTGAGTTTTTTCATCCATCCTTTAAGTGTCCTGAGAAGTTTGGTGCTACTCATAGTGGGGTTGAAAGGAGTGAAACGAGAGTCCAAATTGTGCAAGAGGATGTAGAAGAAAGTTTAAATTCTCCAAGTTATGAATGTCGACCAAAATTTGGTGAGGCTTTGATGCTACAAAGAGAACTCTTGAAGGCCTCTAAGGAGAAAGAACCATTACAAAGGAGAAATATATTCAAGACCACATGCAAGAGTAAAGGTAAATTATGCAAGGTAGTAATAGATTCAGGCTCCATTGATAATATAGTGTCAAGAGAAATGGTAACTAAGTTAGGTTTGGTGAAATTTCCTCATGAAACACTCTATAAGGTGTCATGGGAAATGATGATTAGTCACATCTAGTCAATGAGCAGGCTTTAGTTGAATTTTAGATTGGAGGATACAAAGATAGGGTACTCTGTGATGTTCTACCAATGTAATGTTGCCATTTGTTGCTTGGAAGGCCATGGCAATTTGAAAAATATGTTGTGTATGATGAAAGGGCCAATACATATCAGAATAAACATTATGGGAAATCATTTACTTTTCTTCCATTGCAAGAGGAAGTCAAGGAGTAGACTAAGGTATCTAGAAAGGAGTATGTGAAGATTGGAGAAGTCAAGAATGATCATTTGGAAGCCATGACAAAAGTTGCAGATGTTAGGACAAAGGTATTGAAGGGAGATGCACAATTAGAAGGGAGAAATAATGAGAAGAAGAAGATGGAGACTAACCTAGATAAGGTCAAGGATGAGTTTTTGATGGAAAATAAAAATGGGTTGATGAAAGATGATAAAATTCTAATTGGAGTAGTGTTGTGTCCTATAGTGGTTGCAAAGGTTGAGGGACAATCAAACCTTGTTGAGGAAAAAGCTCCTGAGACTGATAATATAGTGATGTATAGGTTTGAAAGTGAAAGATCTTTGAGGATAGTGAATTTGATGCCTAAATTCAAGGCAAAGAAAGGAGTGAGACAAGTAGAAAGGCAATGACAGATTCATGAAGGTAGTTGTGTTGTATGGACAAGGTAGAGGGTAGTGGGTGCAGTTCTACAATAATCACAGATGGAAGAGAGATCAGAATACGTTCAATAGATCAAGGGAAGCTTTATCAAGTTGATCATGGGCTCAAGAATGGTAAGCATAAAGGAATATTTCTAAATTTACTAGTCAAGGTATTTTGTGTAGGTCAAAGAGGTGAAGCTTTCAAAGGTGGAACAATTGCAAATTTGTTTCCAAGAGACATGGAAACCTTTTTAGGTGGTGTGTATGGTGTAGGAGCGCCAAGTTCAAGATATGCAAAAAAAATGGTCAAGTGTTAGATTTTAGGTGATTTAGGTGTATTTTGAGTTGAATAAGGTCTATTTTTTCCATTCAAATGTAATTGGTGAAGTTTGAGGTCTTTTGTTTCCATTTTGTAGAAGTTGCTTAACATTGTCAAGGATGTTGTCATTTTGGGTAAAAGTTGTCTAGGAGGGTAAATTTTCATTTTCTTGCCTAGAGTCATGTTTTTAGGTGGAATAAGGTCTCATTAGACCACTTTTAATGTTTTAGGTTGGTTTGAGTGAGTTGGTGGGTCGGTTGTGTCAAAGTTGCAAGAATTGCAAAAATTGTTGAAAAAGTTGTCACTAAGAATGTAATTTTTTTTTAAAGAGGAAACACAATGATCATTTGGGTTTAAAAAGTAGCTGTAGCTATTGAATTTGGTGGAAAACCTTTAAAAGTGTTTGGAACATCGATTTAAAGTTTGATTTGGTGGATTTGAAGAAAAAACTAATAAAGTTCTCACTGTTTTCTAGAAAATTTCTATATTATTCTTTGTGTATAGGCTTGTATGATATCGTATAGTCATAAGTTTGCTCAAATTCCTTATGGATTCTTTGGTGGCATGAGTTAAATATAATTTATATTTTGTTTGAGAGGAACAAAGTGAATTTGAAGCATTGTATTCTTGTTTCCTTGTATCTGCTTTGGTATACCCTATTTTGGGGTTTGTGAGAAATTAGCATGTTGTAAGGACCATTTCACTTACTGTAATCTCTATGACTAGTGAAATGGGTCCTATGGAGGAGGTTTAGATGTAGGCTAGTGGAATAAGTAGAGTGTAAGGCTAGTTGAGTGATTGGATGACTACCCTAGGGAGTTTAAGAGAGTTTATACCATGGAAATGAAGGTTTTGGCCTCTAGGGTTTGATAAAATCTTTAGGGTCAATGATATTTCTTGATATTTTAAGCATGTGCAATCTTAGTTAGGGGTGTTTGAGTTGGTGATAAGGTATGGTAAGGTCTGGGATTTGGTTTTTCAATAAACCCTAGTGTAAATTGGGAAAAGAGAGGGTTTTGGAGTTTGGAGTGTTGCAGGGAATTACTTTCCCTAAAGGTTGTGGATCTAGTGATTTCTCAAGCTGGGGAGTGCTGTCCAATTTATTTTTTAGTGAAAGAGAAAATTTAAAGTGGACTTCCTTTGAAAATATGACCTAATTAAGGTCTTGGACAACTTTATTTCATGTTTTTGTGAAAGTTGATCCAAAGGAGTTTTATGAGGGTTTGTAGCATATTACAAAGGGCTTTAATGGGTGCCTAAAATGGTGGTTTGTTGTGGGGGTTTTTAAGGGATTTTGAGATTTAAGGTGAGGAAAAGAGGTCTGTAGACCTACAAGAGTGTCTAGGTGAAAAAGTTGGTAAGCAAGCCAAGATTGGGTTTGAGGGAAGGAAAGTGGTTTGGAACCCTTGGTATTATGAAAGTGAATTGTTTACCACCTTGTATTTCTATCATGACCTCTTATTTATACATATGTTAACATTAATTCCCAAAATTCAAATAACACAAGCCAACATCTGAATAAACATTTGAAATCAATGAAAAACTACCAAAAAATATTTGAAATTTAGGTCCTAGACCTAAGTAAGGACCCATTCTCCCTTAAATTACCTAGGACACACATTTTCCAATGTTAAGTTTTATGTTATGGCATTGATGAATGTTGGTTTTTACCCTTTGGAAATTTCAATTAACTAGGCTTGGATTTGAATTAAAGGGGCGAATTAAGGTATAATTATCCTCAATTAATTAGTAAAGCCCTAGGTTAGTGTGAAAGTGTAATAGTACACCTTACAACACCATAAATAAGGAATAATTAAGTACATTTTAATTAATAAGGCCCTAAACTTAATGTGAATATGTAAAATACATATTACAACATTAAATTAAGGCATTAGTTAGCTCATTTTATTTAATATTATTTCACAAATTAAGTGTGAAATGGCATACTTATTCCTACACTACATTTAGCCATCACTTTAGTAAGATTATGACCCTATGCCAAACTCACACTAAAGTAGAAATTCAAGACACATATGTAGCAATGAAAAAGATACCCAATCATACCCTATCAAATCCTGGGAGAAGAAAAGAGGGTTGATATAGCTATGACCATCCCAATGCAATGTGGAACATAGTTGTTTGTCCTTCTTGTTCACAAGAAAAATTTGATGTCCACTATGTAAATGACATGCATGCTTTCTCTAGGCTAATGGAAGCTCAATCCATCAATTAGGTGAGCCCTTAGGGAAGGTGGCAAATGAGAGAACCTTATTACACTCCCATACAATATCAAAGCTATTCTCCTAATAAATTTAATAAGGCACCACACAAATTTCAATTTTGAGCTTCATAAGGCTTAACAAGTTATGTTATGCTAAGCACCTATGACACATGGGCAACATTCCAATAGAAATAAAGATTCATTATGCTTAGAGGCCTTGAATTTAGGGGTTTGAGCTTCACAAGGTTATCAAGTTATATTATTCTAAGCACTTATGAACAATAATGCTAGTATATGTTTGTTTAAAGGGATTTTGCTTAGTTCATGTAAGTTCTTCTACTTAGGGATCATCATGTCTAATGTCTCCAAAAGAGGACAAGTCCATGAATAAGAGAATTACAACTTAGGGAATGTAGTGTGTCACATCAGCACTAAGAGGAAAGTTGTATGCTAAGAAATACCACACTCTCAGAGGAAGTCAAACCCAATGACACCACCAAGAAAAGGAAACATCACAAGAAGAAAGAAAATCACACAAAGAAACATTAGTTTCAAGATATGCCCCCACTTTAAAGTGATTGCTAACACCATTTTTATGAGAAATCAACTTTAAAGTAGTTGATATTCAATGCTAATCATAAGGAAGACATGAGAGCTTATTCAGAAATCCCTATGCAAAGTGATATGTGTTCCAAGTATGAATGAGTATGGTGGTGTTGTCATTAATGTTGTCATTGATGTCAACACAATGTAGGTTGTTGTAGAGAAAGGAAATAAGTGATTATAGTTTGTGCATATATAATTGAGATACTATAGAGATGTTGTGAGTACATGTAGCTATCTTTATGGTGTTATAGGTGTGCTGATATGAAGTGTTCAAAATATGCTCTAGTATATGCTCTACATTTCTTCTATGTTGATCCTATGCTTGTGTGTATTTTAAGTGTCAATTATGGGCATCCTTCCGTGATATATCTTGAATTATAGCTTATGGATTGATGAAGAGTGAAAGTTGTATTCACCATTTTGTGAATTGGTCTGGTAGAGTTGTTTGTTTGTGGACTAGGAGAAATATATCTACTCTACAATCCTCCATTGGTATGGTTATGGTCTTTTAGATATGTAGGAAGGCTTGTAATAGTTCTATCTATGTTCTTGCAAAGGTGTTTGTGGTTTGGTGCTTCAAAAGACTAGTTACAGAGTTATTATGTGTATCTGTATAATCTGGATGGACTGATGGAAAGTGTTCTATGTATGAAGGTTGTTGCATTAGCTATGGATGAATTTGAAGGTATTTAAGATGTGTTCCACTGTATGATAAAGTGTGTTATGTGGTCCTCATGTTATTTTCTTGTTGTGGAAGCATGTATTTAAAGTTCATTAGTGTTTCCATTAGGTTTGGTCGACCTAGTGTCTACACATCATACAAAGAATAAGTATCAATTAAGGAAGCATGTGATTGATCCAAGATGTCATCTTGGGTCTCGATTAAGTGTTGGTTTGGTCCACTCTCATTCTTATCCACCATGGGAATGTTGAATTTCCAACCTTATTTGAATTTGTAAAATGAAGCATGTACAACCAACCTTGGAGAAAGCTTCTAAGGTTGAAGATTGTATAAATATAAGACAAGATGTTAAGGATTGAATGTGAAAAATGCCACAAGTGTGAGAAGCAAGAGTGTGTGAAACTAAATTAAGGTAGTAGTACTTTAATATATTAGACTCTTGAAGGTAGTGAGATAATGGTATCTACAATTCTCTAATCAAGGCTATGGATGTGTGTAATATGCAATTGTGGAATTTTTCTAATTATCTTTGTGTATTTGTAGGTAGTGAGCCTCCTTTTGGATAGTGAGTCCTATCTCTAGTTAGTGAGCCTTGTATCCAGATAGTGAGTCCTAGCTTGGATAGTGAACCCTTTCATAGTGAGTCTCTTGTAATCATTTTTTTTGTTACTCTTATATTGTGAGTTAATCCTCACCATGGTTTTTCCCTTATTTTCTTTTCCACATAAATCTATTGTTTCTTGTGTTGATATTTCTTTTTTTTATTTGCATTTCATGCTCATACTTAATATTAGAGTAAAGTGGATGTGGAGCTTATAATTGTTTGAGATTTGTGAATGTGATTGGTGACAACTAATTCACCCCCCTTCTTAGTTGTCTTGTGCACTTCAACAATTGGTATCAGAGATTTGGTTCCTCAAAAAAGAGCTTAACTGCTTGAGGTAGATCCAATGGCACACAAATTTGCAATCCTTATGTTTGATGGATCTGACTACAATGTTTGGAAAGTGCAGATGAGAGGTTACCTGATCTCTCTTGGCTTCAAGACTTGGAAAGTTGTTGAGATAAAATATGTTGTGTTGGAAAATGGTCCTTCTTCTGTAGATGATATTTATTCCTATGATGAAAATTAAAAAGAAAGGTATGCAATCTATAGTGATTTATCTAAGATTGAGCGGACAAAAGTTATTTCATTAGGAACTGCTTATGAAGTGTGGGAAAAGTTTAAAGATATTTATGAAGGTAATGATAGAGTGAAATTGTCAAAGAGGATAACAACAAAGTGCAAATATGAGAACTTGAAAATGGAAGAAGGTGAAGACATTTCAATCTACTTTCAAAGGGTTGATATTGCAAAAAATGAAATCAAAAATCAAGGTGGCACTCTAACAGATGGAGATATAATGGAGAAGATTCTAATGAACTTACTGGAGAGTTATGATATAAAGAAATTCACTAAAGAATAGCTCTTTGGCACCTTGACTGCATTGGAAATGAGAAAATTTGAAAAAGAAAAGGAGAAAAAAAATCAACCTTGAAATCTACTAAGACAAAAGATGATCCAGATGGTGATAGTTCAAAGGAGTTGGAAGTAAACTTTACAAAGAAATTGAAGAGAGGTACCAGTAAGTACAAAGGTATGTTACCTTTTAAATGTTTCAATTGTGGAAATATTGGTCAATATACTTCAAGATGTCTAAATAGAGCCATACACTAGAAGAACAAAGATAATAAAGATAAAAGGGACAAAAATATCAAGAAATTGTATTATGTTAGAGAAGATGCCAATTTTTTTTATGATGAATCTGAATTTGAGGATGATAATGATGAATTCCTATTTCTAGCCTTAGAGAATAAATTTTTGTCTACTAACCATGGAAGATGTGCAAGGAAATGTGGTCTAGAAAACAAGAAGGATGAGATGTAAGGTACTCTAGTTATTTCCTTTCATGCTAAACAAGACAAAGATTATTGGGTAATTGATAGTGGATGTTCAAATCATATGACTAGAGACAAAAGTAAGTTTACTAAACTTGAAAATTATGATGGAGGATTAGTTATGTTTGGTGATGATTCTAGTGCAAAGATTGTTGGTAAAGGAACAATTAGTTTTTATGGAAAAAAGAGTACTAATGATGTCTATTATGTTAAGCACCTAAGGAATAATCTCTTGAGTATTGGAAAAATGTGTAGAAAAGGATTTAAACTTGTTTTTCAAGATAATACTTGTGAGATCAAAAAAGGGTTCAAAACTATGGTAGCTATAGGAAGAAGAACATATGTAAAAATCTATTAGCTTAAGGGTGTTGATGGTTAGTGTTTTGTGTCTCAAGTTAATGAAAGTCTCTATGGAACTGGAGGATGGGACATGTACACTTTGAAAATATGACCAGGACTAGTTCAAGAGAAGTTGTCAAATATCTGCCTAAAATCACAAAGCCTACCAATACTATTTGTAGAAGTTATCAATTGGGAAAACAAAAAAGATGTAGATTTAAAGGAAAAGAACAATCAACTACTGAAATGTTTGAACTGATTCATACATACCTCTTTGGTCCCAAAAGAATAGGAATTCTTAATGGTGAAAAATATTTTATGCTTTTTATTGATGATTATTCTAGAATGACATGGGTTACTTTTTATATGGAGAAATCTCAAGATCTAGATAGAATTAAATTTTTCAAGGCTATGGTAGAGAAATGAAGTGAACCTGAAAATAAAATGTTTGAGTTCTGATAGAGCTGGAGAATTCACCTCCAGTGAGTTTAATATGTTTTGTGAAGAGCATGGTATAAAGAGACATTTTTCTGCTCCGAGAACTCCTCAACAAAATGGATTTTTTGAAAGGAAGAACCGAATAGTTCAAGAAGCTACAAGGACTATAATGAAAGAGGAAAATGTACCTAATGTATATTGGAGAGAAGAAATTCACACTGATGTTTACATTCTTAATAGACTTTAGATCAAAGATAATAGCACAAAGACCCCTTATGAACTGTGGGTTGGTAAAATTCATACTGTTAAGTACTTTAAGGTGTTTGGAAGAAAATGTTACATTAAAATAGACGCTGAGAACCTAGGAAAGTTTTATGCTCAATGTGATGAAGGTATTTTCCTTGGATACTTAACTAATATCAAAGCTTATAAATGCTTCAATAAGAGATTGAGAAGGATAGTTGAAAGTACAAATGTAAAATTTGATGAAGATGTGCACAAACTAGTTGAATTAAGAGAAGTTGAACCAAATGAACCTATTTGTGGACAAGTACAGGAAGAGAATAAGGAAGAAGAAGAATAGATTGAAGAAGAAGAAGCTCTGAAACCTACTCCTAAGACCCCAAAATATGTATAGAAAAATCATCTTGAAGAATAGATAATTGGAGAAAAAATTGAAGGTGTAAGGACAAGAAGAAAAGTGGTTGCAACTGAGGTAAATCTATGTTTATATTCCAAGATAGAACCTGAAATAGTTTGTGAAGGATGTAAAGATGAAAATTGGGTTAGAGCAATGAAAGAAGAGTTACAACAAATAGAGAAATAGCAGACGTGGGAATTGGTTCCTAGACCTATAAACAAGAACATAATTGGTACAGAGTGGGTGTTCAGGAATAAGCTAAATTAGAATGGTGAAGTAGTAAGAAATAATGCAAGGCTTTTGTGCAAAGGTTATTCATAGGTTGAAGGAATAGACTTTGAGGAGAAATTTTCCCCGCTCACAAGAATGGAGGCTATTTGAATGTTTTTGGCATTTTCTACTCACAAAGATTTCAAATTATACCAAATGGGTGTTATGTTTGCATTCTTGAATGGAGAATTGGAAGAAGTCTACATGGAACAACCAGGGGGATTTTAGTTATCAGATCAACCAGACATGGTCTATAAGTTGGAAAAATCATTATATGGACTTAAACAGGCTCTCAGAGCATGGTATGCAAGGTTGGAAAAGTAGTTGACACAACAAAGGTTCAACAAAGGCTCTGCAGATAATAATCTCTATTTCAAGGTTGAAGGACACAAAATGTTGATAGTAGTTGTGTATGTTGATGATATTATCTTCAGAGGAAATGAGGGTATGTGCAAGAAATTTGTTGAGGAGATGCAAAAAGAGTTTGAAATGTCTATGATTAGTGAGTTGAATTTATTTTTTGGACTTCAATTGAATCAAGCTATTAAGGGAAAATTCATTTCATAACCAAAGTATGTTAAATAATTATTGAAGAAGTTTGGAATGGGTGAGTCCAAATCAGTCTATACCCCTATGGTTATTGGATGTAAACTGAGTAAGAATGATGAATCTCCTAAAGTTGATTGAAGCATGCACAAATCTATGATTGGTGGACTGTTATATCTTACTATTACTAGATTGGATATCATGCATACAATATGTTTGGTTGCCATATTTCATGCAGAACCCAAAGAAACACATGTTACAGCTATGAAGATGATATTTAGATATCTAAAAGGCACTCTGGATTATGGTTTGTGGTATCCTAAGGATACTGATTTTACCTTGAGTACTTACATTGATGTAGATTGGGTTGGTTGTGTAGATGACCAAAATAGTACAAGTGGTGGTGCATTCTTTCTTGGAGGAATATTGGTATCATGGAAAAGAAAGAAATAGGATTTAGTTTCTTTATTCACTACAGAGGCTGAGTAAATTACAACAAAATCTTGTTGCACACAAGTATTATGGATGAAGCAAACATTGAAGGATATAGTTGTCATGCGTCATGATACTATTCATATCTTCTATGATAATGCAAGTGCAATAAACATTTCAAAGAATCTGGTAATGCATTCAAGGACAAAGCACATATCTATCGGATATCATTTCTTGAGAGAAAAAGTATTGGAGAATGAAGTCAGGCTAGAATATGTGCCTAGAAAGGATCAAATTGCTGGTATATTTACTAAGGCTCTTCCTAAGGATACTTTTGGGTATCTCAAGAAGTTGGGGATTACTTCCCATCCTTCAAACTAGGTGCACATGGAGGTACATTAGTCGAATGGATCTATATATTCTTCATTTGTTTGGACTGATGACTGGTATCTACTCCTCAGGGGCAGTAGGAAGTATAATTATTGCAATATGGGATATGAGTGCACTCCTAAGGGGGAGTGATCAGACTCTTTTTTCTTTTCCATTTATGTCAAAGGGTGAGAGATAGTCATGTGAAAATTGAGAAAAGAGGAGAGATAGAGAGAAATAATATTGTAAGGAAAAGAGAGTGCATGAATGTTGTGTAGGCTATCTAATCTATAAAATAAAGGGGAGTGTGTATTGTGTCTTTGGTGTTTTTTCACATCATATGTTTCCATCAATGACAAAGGGGGAGATTGTTGCAAGTATGAATGAGTATGGTAGTGGTGTCATTAATGTTGTCATTGATGTCAACACAATGTAGGTTGTTGCAGAGAAAGGAAATAGGTGATTGTAGGTTGTTCATGTATAGTTGAGATATTGTAGAGATGTTGTGAGTACATGGAGCTATCTTTATAGTGTTACAGGTGTGCTGATATTATGAGTTACCAAGTTATTTTAAGAAATAATGAAGATAGAATTGTCTGTGCGTTCAAAATGTTCTTTGGTATGTGCTCTGTATTTCTTCTATGTTGAGCCTATGATTGTGAAAATATGAAGTGTTGTTTATGTGCATCCTTGGGTGATATCCTGAATTATAGATTATGGGTTGATGAAGAGTGAAAGCTATGTTAACCAGTTTGTGAACTAGTCTGGCAGAGTTATTTATCTATAGAATGGGATAAATGTGTCTACTTTGTAGTCCTTCACTATTTTGGTTCTAGTCTTGTGGATCTGGAGGAAGGCTTGTAATAGTATTATCTATGTTCTTGCAAAGGTGTTTGTGGTTTGGTGCTCTAGAAAACTAGTTCCTGAGTTATTCTGTGTATTTGTATAGTTTGGATGGACTGATGGAAAGTGTTCTATGCATGACGGCTATTGCATTAGCTACAAATGAATCTAAAGGTACTTAAGATATGTTACACTATATGGTGAAGAGTATTATGTGGTTTTCATGTTATTTTCTTGTTGTTGAAGTGTGTATTTCAAAGTTCATTGGTGTTTTCATTAGGTTTGGTAGACCTAGTGTCTACACGTCATATGAAGGATAAGTATCAATTAAGGAAGCACATGATTTATCCAAGATGCCATCTTGGGTCCCAATTAAGTGTTGGTTTGGTCCAATCTCATTCTTATCAACCATGGGAATGTTGATTTTTTTTACCTTATTTGAATTTGTAAAATGTTACATGTGTAGCTAACCTTGGAGAAAGTTTCTAAGGTTGAAGATGGTATAAATATAAGACAAGATGTTAAGGATTGAATGCAATAGATGCCACAAGTGTGAGAAGAAAGAGTGTGTGAAACTAAATTAAGGTAGCATTACTTTAATGTGTTAAAATCCTTAAGGTAGTGGGATGATGGTGTCTGCAATTCTCTAATCAAGGATGTGGATGTGTGCGAGTTGCAGTGGTGGAATTTTTTTGATTATCTTTCTATATATGTAGGCAGTGATCCTCCCTTTTGGACAGTGAGTCCTATCTATAGGCGGTGAGCCTTGTATCTGGACAGTGATTCCTATCTTGCATAGTGAACCCTTTAGTAGTGAGCCTCTTATAATCAATTTTGTAATTACTCTTATATTGTGGGTTAATCCTCATTGTGGTTTTTCCCTTATTGGATTTTCCATGAAAATCTTGTGTTTCTTGTGTTGATATTGCTTTATGTTATTTGCATTTCATTCTCATACTTAATAACATATTTAAAAAAAAAAATTATTCAAGGGGTAAACGGTTTTGACTGGAGCTATGAACCGGATACAACCATTCAACAATACCACCCCAACGGGTTTTGAACCTTGGTGGCAAGAACAACAATGCCACCTATAAACCATCACACCATGCCAATACCGGCATACTTAATAACATATTAAAGTGGATGTGGAGTTTATAATTATTTGAGATTTGTGAATGTGATTGGTGATAACTGATTCACCCCCCTCTCAGTTGTCTTGTTCATTTTAGTAATATGTTCTTGAATGAAACTACATCTTGAAAGGGGAAGGGGGTTGCCCCAAAAAATGTAAGGTAACTATGGATTCAAGGTCATTATATCTTTTCTACAATGTTGTTTTAGAGCTCATAAATGTCATCATTCCCCAAATAATCATAGAATAGGAAGAATGACACATAGAGAGTGAAAATAAATAATTATTTTTTAGTCAATATGGAAGAGACGTAAATGTCTTGATGCCTTGTATCATCCCCAAAAGGAAATCACAAGACAAATGAAAAGATAAATTCTTACAATATAGAGAAAAATGTAGATACATATAGAGGAATGTACATGAAAACTGAATAGTACAGGGGATCACATTATGCACATGCAATCACACAAAGAAACATGCAAAAGAAAATAAAGAAAAATACTAGTAAGGTAGATGTGAGTCAATCTATAGCAAGTCATTTGCATCCCAATCTTGTTTAGTAAATGTAGAAGGTGGAAAACTAGACAAAGGGACAACATCAAGTGTGGAACTAGGACACACACCAAGTTCAAGTGTGGAAGTAGAGGAAAACATTTGATTTAATTCATTATGCACTTCCTCATCAATCTTAGAAATTTTAGTGTCATTATTGAGATTAATCACAATGAGAGGTATAATGACAATAATCATAGAAGATTGTGCATGTTTATGCTATGGTGAGGGTGGAGAAGCATAATGCCTTGCTGGAGACAAGTTTGGATTTTGATTTTTCATGTTTTGTTTTTCTTCTTTTTCTTGTAACAAACGAGCAATAGCATGACATCTACGCCTATACTCTCTAGAATTTTGATTTATTTTCATGCATTTTTCAATTGTGTTCATGTAGGAGTGTGTTTATCAACCATATGTTTATTTTCTTCCCTTAAGAGAGGAACAAAAGGAACCATTGGAGGTTGTTCAATGACTTTCTCTTTAGCTTTGTAGACTTGTTTAACTTTAGGAGGCACAACGAGATTATTTTAGTTATCTCATGGTCTCTTATATGAAGTGGGTGAAGGATTTGTAATAGGTTGCTCTTTGATAGTTGGTAGGGATTTTGGTTTAATCATAGTTTCATCTAGGATAGGTGACTCAATCATGGGTTGAGGCATATTTCTAAGGGATAATTTTGTTATATGCTTTGCCTTAAACTTTTGATAGGATATAAAAATTAATTCTTCATGAGGTTTGATAGGTTTAATTGGCTTAGTTCAAAAGAAACCCAATGAAAAGTTCCCATGGGAACACATGAGATTAAAGCCACTATGATGCATAGTAAATATCTCATTACCAAATGGAAACTTTAAGCACTTATACAAAACTGACGAGACAACATTCATGGAGTGAAGTCATCGATAGCCTAACTTAACAAAAAATTGGTCCAAAGATGGGATGATGGTGAATGAGACATTTAATGTTTTCGGTCTAACCTTTAGAGGGAGATTTATCAAGCCAATCATAGGGAAAGAAAAACCATTATGCATTTTGATCCATGCTTTTGGTTTTTCATATGTATCTTGATAAATTTCATGCACAAATAAGAATTCTTGAATGATCATGTTCTCTACATGGATAGGATCAATTAATATCCCATTAGTAAGCTTGTCATTGATTCTTCCATCTATGTAAAAAGGGCCATCAAATGCATGTTTAAGTATGTCTTGTTGTGAGAAATTAATATCAAGTGGCTTATTAGTTAGTCCCTTATGAGGTTTAGCATCAATAAATGTAATCACATTATCCGTAAGGTGGATATTCATGTTTTCATCATCTATGTCAACATTCATCACATAAATTCTTTGGTTCACTAGATTTCACAAAGGATATGTTATGATTAGGCATATGATAAGTAAATATTTTCAAATTTTGATTAGGAGGAGTGTTGGTGTGAATAAATTTCTTGTACCTAGCATATTCACTCACTAGGTAATTAGGGGACTTATTTACACATGTTAAGTTTACTCAGTTCATAGGAAGGAATCTTTCTAGAAGGTATTAGTTGTCACTATTTGTTATCTTATCTTTTTATAACTACTACATGTGAACCTAGGTAAGTGTGATGTGTTGTCTCATGTCATATGATTAAGATACTTGTCATAATCCTATGAAATCTTGCATCTCACCTTGGCTATATAACCAAGGGGTCTGTACTACATTGTACATCAAATAACAATCATATCTTTGAATCATATTGATAAGAATGCAATTTATTCTTGTAATATTATTCCCTCTCTTTTGTGCTTTCCATTTGGTCTCAAGATCTTGGGAACCATAGCCAATTCTAACAAGGAGCTACAAACCTATTAACTTGATCATTCACACCTCAATTTAGGATATGAATAGAATATATGAGTCTTCCACAAGATGTTTAAGAGTCTTGCAATGTTCTGTATCATATCCATTTTGTCGATGGAAATGAAAATAGGAATTTGGTATATAGTAATGAGGTAAAGGCTTAGTAGGATTAGGATATCTAATAGGAGGCAAGGAGATCAGATTCTTTCCTAAGAGCTACAAAATTGTATTATGAATGGTATCGAGTAGAGGTATAAACTGTCTATTTTTATCTACAAAGGTATATGATTCTGTCATTTTTATAGCAACCACTTGGGTGTTAACATTTTGATTGGATTGAGGGGGATTAAGTTGGAGGAAGCCCTTATTTTTTTCTTTAAAGTTTGATAATTATTTTTAGATGTAGATTCAGACTTCTTACAAGGGTTAGAGGCATTTTTCTTTCCACAACTACTAACCAAATTTTGGTAATCACGAAGGGCTATGCATAACTGTGTGAAGGAGGACATTCTCAACATCTCAAGATTTATTTGAATTTTGTCTTAAAAATTAGAAATAAAAATTCTTTGAAGGTTGGCATCAAGAGTCTTAATATTTATTTGTCAACAAAGCATTTTATATTGTGCTATGAAATCAATGACTTTTTCATCATCCTTTTGTTTACATGCCATCAAGTTAGTTAAAGTCATCTTAGGACCCATGTGAATTTTGAAGTGGTTGTAAAAGGCATTAATAAGTTCATTGAATGAAAAAATTGAATTATTCAGTAAAGAGAAAAACCACTCTAAAGCAGTATCTTTCAAGGATCTAGGAAATAGCTTGGCAAGAGTTTGTCTTAAAAAATGAAGTCACTACATAGGACGGTGTAAGCAGAAACATGGCTAATAGGATCTCCTTTACCACCATATTTCTCAAATCGAGGAACCTCTAAACCTTGTGGCATTTTTATTCTCAATTCTCCAAGGATTAGGGATTAGTTTCTGTGTATTATGAAGGTTGTCCATAGTTTTTTTGGTTTAAGGTGGAAATTTTTTGTTGAAGGGATGACATGTTTTGCAAAAGTGTGTTAAGGATGGGATCATTGTTGGTATTTTGAGATGGAGGGGAATAAGGCGGAGTGGTGTATAAATGTGGAGGGCAAGTGAATTGTAGGTTTGTAAGGGGGGATGGTTGAGGAGATACAAGATTTGAATGCACAAAGCTAGAGGGATTCCTAGTGGAAATACCTAAGGAAGTGTTGAAATTTCTAGTAGGTTGAATGGTTGTGGTAAGATGAGTACTATTGTATGTAGGAATAAAGGTGAGGGTTGTGGAAGGAGGAATTGAATTTCCACCTTGGCTTTGAGTATACCCTAAAGCTTGAGCACAACTAGTCATGGTAGGAATGTTATTATTAACAAGATGACCTAGACTTCACATTATCTCTATTCCATGTCTAGTTTCAAGAATTTTCCATAGATTATCTAAAGTAGGAATGAGACTAGTATCAATATTTTCAGTATTTACAAAGTCCTACAAATTTTCTATGTCTTCATGCACATTGGTTGTAGGTATGGAAGTCATTGGAATTGAGGTATGACTTTTATGATACATAGAGGGTTGATTATCAACACTATTAGTGAAAGAGTTGGAAAACCCAAGATCCATGGTGAATGGTGTATTGTGGGATGCCATGAGTCTCAAGCTATGTCTTACAACAATATTGCTAATAGGACACCAATTTTTAAAACTCATGCAAGTTTCACAAACTTAGTGTACACACTAAAAATGGAAAGAGGGTAAAGTGTAATGCAATGACCTAGAATACAATATGAAAATTTCAAATTCTAAACAAGGTAATTTTTTATTACACAATGCAAAAATATGAAAATGATATCTTTCAAATGCAGTTTTGAAATCACACAATGCACTAAATTTATCAAATTAATCTAAATATGATCAATTTCACTTAACAAAAAATTTGTAAACAAAACAAAAATTTGAAAACAATAAAATGAAATGTAGAAAAAAATGTTTTAGTGGTGATAAAATCAAGAAATGACCCTGATAAGGGACTCATTCACCCTAGGGAAAATGGGTTCTAGGTGAGGGTATTTGAAAATGATTTTACATATTTTTGAGATGATTTGAGTGGTTTCTAGATTCTAATCAGAAACAACAAGTTATAGTTTGATTTTCTTATGAATTTAATGTTGAATTTGAGTGAAAAATGTGACAAAATGACAAACTAGGAGACCTAATTTGATATGCAATTTTGTTTCAATTTTCAAATGCAAATGAATATGATGTAATGCTATGTAAATGATATACAAAATTATTATTTTTTTTAATTTTTCAAATTTAACAAATGCAAAGATGCAATCCTAAAACCCTCAAATGAAATGAAAAGTTAAATGAAAAATAGACACCCTAAATGAGACGCAATTTATTGCAATGAAATGCAAATGAATGCAAGATCTAAATCTAGGCTGCAAATGGATTCCAAAATCTGAAAATTGTAATGATCAAACTCAGGTTCAACACAATGAAATGTGGGAAAATAGGTGTTGTGAAGGCTTGAAATGTGGGGTGAGTGAAATATGGTAGGAAATGCACCTATTCTCCACTATTTCATTCAAGAAATGAGATCCACACAATGAAAGGACTATCAACCAAAAGGTGATTCAAATCAAGGTGTGAATCTGTAAATTCCCTTTTTATGCAAGGATGGGGGTATGCGTCAAACAAAACTTTGGGGAGATATATTAAAAATAGCAAACAACTCCAAAATGCAATCTATAAAGTACATCTAGAAGATTAATCTCAATTCTGATGGAACTAAGAGTCAAATTACAAATCTAAAAAAGGGGAAAGTGAAGTGTACCATTCACCAAAAGTGCCTTTTTGAAGCTTCCTAAGGACTCATTCACCCTATGGTGAATGGGTCTTGGCTAGGGCTCATGAAAATCTGTTTTTGGGTTTTGTTCTATTGTTTTTGCACTCCCACATTCTCGAAGCTTGTGGTTGGAGAGATGGAAATAAATTATGTTGGTAAATTTTCATGAAATTGCAAGAATGATGACAACAAAATGCAACTTCAAAAAATTTGCAATTTTTTCCCTTCAAGAGATCTTCCACTTAAAATATGAAAACACACGTGAAGAGAAAAATATGTTGTTTTGTTAGGTGAATGGGGGTTTTCCTTTTTCAAACCCTGTTTTGGTAATTAAACATTTTAATGAAATGAAATAGCATGAAGAAATGATGAATGAACAAATGCAATGTCACAACTCACCAAACCCTTGTTTGAACCTTAGAATATGAATCTATAACTTGCATGAAATGGATTCAATGGATGTGGATCTTGATCATAAAACTTGATTTGAAACAATTCCTTTGAATAATTGAATGGATCTTGAACACTACATCAACATATTAGCTCAAATAACATGCATGATGCAAGAAGACTTTGGCATGATAATGGAATCTTGATTGCTTCAATAATATCAATAAATCTGCCTGTGAATGCTTTGAAATGCTCTTAGAATTTCTCTTGATCACACTTACTCATAAATTTTATAGAATGCTTGAAATTCTTAGATTTGCTAGGATGAAACATAGTGAAATGACCTCTTATTTATACACATGTTAACATTAATTCACAAAATTCAAATAATAGAAGCCAACATGTGAATACACATTTGAAATCATTTAAAAACCACTAAAAACATATTTAAAATTTCCTAGGCCTAAGTGAGGACCCATTCACCATTGGGTGAACGGGTCCTAGGTCACTTACCTAGGACACACATTCTCTAATGTTAAGTGTTATGCTATGGCATTGGTGAATGTCAAGTTTTACCCCTTAGAAATTGTAATTAATTAAGCTTGGATTTGAATTAAAGGGTACAATTAAAGCATAACTAACCTCAATTAATTAATAAAGCCCTAGGTTAGTGTGAAAGTGTAAAGGTACACCTTACAACACTATAAATAATAAGTCCATTTTAATTAATAAGTCACTAAGATTAATATGAATATGTAAAATACATATTACAACACAAAATTAAGGCATCATTTAGCTCATTTTATTTAATATTATTTCCAAAATTAAGTGTGAAAAAGGGATAGTTTTTCCTACACTATAACTTAAAAATTTGAAGATGAACCCATAGGACTAGGGCATTGGGAACCCTAGTCTAGAAGTGTTGGAATATAGGGTTTCAAAGCCTACATAGATATACTAGTGTTTGAAGGTCTTTGATAGTCAAGATCAAGTCCCAAAGTTTGATATTATACAAATAATCATTTTTCCCTTGATTGTTGATGATAAGCTCATGAATGCATGAAATGGGGTTTTTAACCATTGAGATCTCAAATCCAGTTCAACCAACAACAAAATTGTAACTCACAAAATAGATAGAGGGAGAAGGGTTGTTTTGTATAGGGTCTTGTCTTTTTCAAACCCCATTTTGGAGTTTCTAGCTCCACAACAACTATAATGATATATGATAAAGAATGTGTGTTCTCAAGGGAGTAGAGGAAAAATAATAAACATGAATGATAATGAACACAAATGGATCTCACCACTTAGATCTAAAACCCTTGTTGGATTGAAGTAAATTTTCTCATCATACAGAAAGAGAAAGATGAGGATTCTTGGAGATCCTGCAAGTGTTAGTGCACATAATGATAATAAAAATAAATAATGAACATATTACAATGCATGATCATCAATTTTTTGAATGATTACATACTATATTGTGTCATTGATCTTCTACTTATTCTACTCTTTCTATTGCATTATTTTCCTTTATCTTGTAGAATTGATCAATTAGAACTTCTAGATGTTAAAATGAAGGGAATAACTTATATTTATATGAATCCAATCATATTTTTAATTAACCATTAAGATAGGCCAACAAATGAGTTTGAATTTTTAAACATACTGAGGTTGACAATTACATTTAAAATTTAATACATGATTAGATGGGATAAGAATGCTAGGTGTCCTAGTATGGGAATTTCCATCTTTATCAAGTCTTAGCAAATAATCATTTAATTATGTTGTGGCGTCAAAAAAAATCGACCTTGACAATTTCATAGTAGGTTTTGCTCCCACTCATGTGCTTGGACCTATTATGTATTAAATGACCCACTTTTATAAATATTATTTGAAAATCAAACATGGATAGGAAAAATAGGCATTTAATATTTTTCCCCTAAAACTTTTGATCTAAAAAAGAAGGAATCTAATATATGGAATCCCTATTCCCTCGACTATCCTTTTTGGCCCCAAATTTAAGTGTGTCAGTGTCAGTAATTTATTTTTTATTTCCAATTTCAAGTGATGGCTATTAGTATTATAAATTAATAAATAATTTTAGCTTCTTGAGAATATAATACTAATGGCCAACATTTGAATTTGGAAATTAAAATAAATTACTGACATCACATACTTAAATTTGGGGTCAAAAAGGCTAGTCTAGGGAACAAGGATTCCCTAGACTAGATTCTTTCTTGTTTAGATAAAAGTTTTAGGGGAGAAATATTAAATGCCTATTTTGAATGTCCATGTTTGATTTTCCAACAATATTTATAAAAGTGGGTCATTGGTGTAGTCACGGTAGGAGGGTACTCAAAGAGAATAGTCTGGACCATGCAACAAGATTTATAGAATAGAAGCCACTTAGAATATGGAGAAAAATGTAGATTCAAACATTCATATTAAAAAAAATTAGTTACAATCAGTCAACAACATCTGGGTTCACAAATTGGGCTCACAGGCCTAATACAACATGCTTGAAACACAATATTCCTATATGCTCCTTAACATGAGCTGAAATCTTACTTATCAAATCAAATATTCCTCTATTTACCATCCTAATGATTTGTTACAATGATTTACATCATATTTGGATATATAGAATCCTCCACGTCGGCCAAAGATCATTACAATCTCCGATGAAGGAAATGTAATGTGTGCTTGAAATAGGTTGGCCGTAAATTTGAATTTCTCCTTTGTAGGTGCATAGGGTGAGTTGTGGACCAGAATTAAGGTCAGGGACACTCCACAAAACAATTCTCAACACACTGCAAGGATCCATAAGAGACAAAACTAGTCATTAGGTTTGAAATTGCTTCTGTGCTCTATTCTAGAAATTGTCACTTATTGTGGAAGCTATAACTTATCAAGAAAAGATCCAATTATTCTAAAATCTTGAAATAAGGGAAAATGAACATGTCGAAGATGAAAACATAGATCCATAGGGTCTAGTGAGCAAATATGATGAATTGCTGAATCTACCAACTTGAACTAAACAAGGACTAAACTGAAATGAAAAATATTTTTTGTTGATGCAAGATTGCAAAGAACCAAGGATGCTTCTGCATTAGACATCCAGGGTTATTTGAAAATAGAGTCCCTCACTTTGTTGGGGCTAAAGGAAAGCCAATATGGTCTACCTTAACTTGAGAAATCCAAGAAGAATCCTCCACTGGTCTAGCTTTCCACTTCACAAGATATTATTTGGACTATCTTCCATGCATTTTCCTCCCATCTCTGATATCCAGAATCTCTTCTATCTCATCTGATTGTTGTTTAGGAAAATATTTCTCCAAATTATCTTTACTATCTTCACTGAATTCTACTTCATCATACTAATGTAGATTTGTAATGTTGAATATAGGTGATATACTTATGCCATCTGGCGACTCTACTTCATATGCATTTCTTGAATCAAATTTCTTCAAAATCTTACACGTTCCAAACTTCCTCATCTTGAGATTATTGTATGTGCCAACTGGAAATATTTTCTTCCTTAAATACACCATCACTTCATCTCCAACTTTGAACTCCTTATGTCTCCTCTTTTCATCTACTTGCTCCTTATACTCCCAGATCATATCTTCCAATTGCTGCTTTACTTAAGTATGCACTTTCTTCATATGTGTTGCAAATTCCTCTACTTCTGCACTCCTTTTATCTTCCTTACTGATATCTCACAATTTTGATATACCTCTAGGATGAAGTCTAGTAACAATCTCAAAACTTGTCTTTCTAGTACTCCTGTTCACATAATTATTGTAAGCAAACTCTACTTGTGCAAGGACTAAATCCCAACTTCTGGTCTTCCCTGCAACCAAGCATCTCAAATAATTCATAAAATACTTATTTAATACCTTTGTCTATCCATCAGTCTTTGGGTGAAAAGTAGAACTCAACCTTAAATATGTCTAACTTGTTCCAAAGTGTCCTCCAAAAGTAACCAACAAACTTTGTATCTCTATCTAAGACAATACTCCCAGGTAATCCATGCAAACTACTCATTTCCTTGAAAAACAAGTCTGGTACATGTACTACATTTGTTGTCTTCTTACAAGGTATGAAATGTGCCATTTTAGAAAATCTATCCACCACCACAAATATGGAATCATTACCTCTCCGTGTCTCTGGCAAGCCGAGTATGAAATCCACATTGATATCCTCCCAACGTCTATCTAGAACTATCAAAGGCTTATACAATCCAACATTCTGACTACTCTCTTTTGCAGATTGACAAACTCTACAACTCTACACAAATTTCCTCACATCCTTATAAATCTGTGGCCAAAATTAATTCACTTACCAATGCTACTATCTTATCAATTCCAAAGTTTCCTACCAATCCTCCACTATGTTTTTTTTTCACCAAGCTATCCATCATTGAACTACGGGGTATATACAATTGATTCCCTCTAAACATCATATCTTCCTATATGAAATAATCCAACCACTAACTCCTATCTTCCAAGACTAGTTATTTACAAGCTCTCCAAAGTTCTACAAAATCTATATCTTCCTCATACAAGTTCTCCAATTCATCAAAGCCTAATACCTCCACTCTCATCTCTACTAGTAAATTTGTTCTACTCAAAGCATCAGTAACTCTATTTGATTTTCAACTCCTATGTTTCAAAACAAAAGTATAACTATGTAAGAATTCCACCCATCTCATGTGTCTTTGATTCAACTTACCTTGACTATTATATACTGCAATGCCTAATGTTTCGTATACAACACAAACTCCTTAGGAAACAAGTAATGTCTCCACTTCTTTAGGGCTTGAAGTATGGCATAAAACTCCTGGTCATACACTGAATACTTGGTGCAACCATGATAGGAGGGTCCTCAAAGAAAATAGTTTGGACTGTGCAGCAAGAGTCACACAACAAAAGCAACACCAAAGATGGAGGAAAATGAAGATTCAAGTATTCTTATTGTTAGAAATCTTGATTACAATTGGCCAGAAACATCCGGGCTTATAGATTCAGCTCACATGCTTCATACAACATGCTCAATTACAACTTTCCTATATGCTCCTTAACACGATCAAAAGTCTTACATACCAAACCTATATCAATCTACTTAGTCTACTTATATTGTTCTAGTGATCTATTACGTGCTTTATATCATATCTACAGATCTAGAACCTTTCATGTCAGCCAAAGATCATTACAATCTCTGATAAGGAAAATTTAACATGCACATGAAATAGGTCAGCCTCAAATTTGAATTTCTACCTAACGGGTGCACAGGATGAAGTGTGGATCTATAATTAAGGTTGGGGACACTCCATGGAATAATTTGAATCACACCATCAAGATTTTCAAGTTACGAGAAAGATCCACAAGCAATCAAACTAGCCATTAGGCTCAAAAATTATTCTAGTGTCAGTTTAAGAAATTGTCACTAAATCTGGAAGTGATAACTTGCCAGAAAAAGATCCAATCATGCTCAAATCTTGGAATAAGGAAAATGAACATGTCCATGATGTAAACATAGATCCACATGGTTTGGTGAGAAAATATGATGAATCAACCAACTCAAACTAAATAAGAACTGAACAAGAACAAAAACAGAAATAAAATATGTTTGGTTGATGTAGGATTTCCAAGAACCAATGATGCTTATTTAAAATATCTTCTATCTCATATGATTGTTGTTTAGGAAACTATTTCTCACATTCTCCCTTACTATCTTTATTGAAGTATGCTTCATGGTACTAATGTAGATCTACAATGTTGAATATAGGTGATATACCCATGCCACCTGGTAACTCTACTTCATATGCATTTCTTGAATCAAATTTCTTCAAAATATTACAGGGTCCAAAAAGCCTCATCCTCAACTTATTGTATGTACCAACTAGAAATATTTCCTTCCTCAAATACACCATCACTTCATCTCCAACTTTGAACTCATTATGTCTCATCTTTTCATCTGCTTACTCCTTATACTTCTGGTTCATATGTTCTACAAATTCCTCTACTTTTGTACTCCTTTTATCTTCTTTACTAATGTCTTGCAATTTTGATATACCTCTAGGATGAACTCCAATAACAATCTCAAAAGGTGTCTTTCTGGTATTCCTATTCATTGAATTATTGTAAGCAAACTCTACTTATGCAAGGACTAAATCCTAACTTCCAATATTTTCTCCAACCAAACATTTCAACAAATTCCCCAAATTCATGTTTACTACCTCTGTCTATCCATTAGTCTATGGGTAAAAAGTAGAACTGAACTTTAAATATGTCTTCAACTTCTTCCAAAGGGTCTTCCAAAAGTAACCAACAAACTTTGTATCTCTGTCTAAAATAATACTCCTAGGTAACCCATGTAATCTGACCACTTCCTTGAGAAATAAGTCTGCTACATGTACTGCATCTGTCATCTTCTTACAAGGTATGAAATGTACCATTTTAGAAAATCTATCCACCACCACAAATATGGAATCATTACCTCTCTATTTCTTTGGCAAGCCAAGTATGAAATCTATGTTGATGTCCTCCCAAGGTCTCTTTAGAATTGTCAAAGGCTTATACAATCCAACATTTTGACTACTCCCTTTTGCAATTTGAAAAACTCTTTAACTCCAAAAAAATTTCCTAACATCCTTATGAATCTCTGGCCAAAAGTAATTGTCACCTACCAATGTTACTGTCTTATCAATTCCAAAATGTCCTGCCAATCTCCACTATGTTTTTCCTTCACTAAGTTATCCCTCATTGAACTCTAGGGTATACACAACTGATTCCCTCTAAACAACATATCCTCATGAATGAAACAATCAAACCACTGACTCCTATCCTCCAAGACTGGTTCTTTACAAGCTCTCTAAGGTTCTAAAAAATCTGAGTCTTCCTCATACAAGTTCTTTAATTTATCAAAGCTTAATACCTCCACTCTCCAGTAAATTCCAACTCCTACTCAAAGCATCGACAACTCTATTTGAATTTCTACTCCTATGTTTGAAAATAAAAGTATAACTTTGCAAGAACTCCACCCATCTCATGTGTCTCTGATTCAACTTACCTTGAATATTCAAATACTACAATGCCTAATGATCGGTATACAACACAAACTCCTTAGGAAACAAATAATGTCTCCAATTCTTCAAGGCTTGAACTATGGCATAAAATTTTTGGTCATACACTAAATACCTTCTCCTAGCATCATTCAGTTTCTCACTAAAATAAGCTACTAGTCTTCCTTCTTGACTTAATACTGCTTCAATTGCATTTCCACTCACATCACAATCTACCTGAAATACCTTATTAAAGTTTGGTAAAACCAACATAGGCTACTCAGTCACCTTTTGTTTCAATAATTCAAAACTTCAGTCTGCTCCATATTTCCACCTAAAATCCTTCTTATCTCCTCTCAATGTTTCTATCATAGGACTTCAAATAGAACTAAAATTCCTAAAGAACTTTTGGTAGAAACTAGCCAATCCATGAAATGATATTACCTCTCCAATGCTTTCCAGTGTAGGCCATTAAAACATTTCTCTTACCTTCTTAGGGTCCATCTTCAATCCATCCATAAATATCACAAATCCTAGATATACCAATTCTTCCTTCATGAAACTATGCTTCTTAATGTTTATCAACAAATTCTCTTCCTTCAACCTCTACAAAACTTGTCTTATATGCAAAAAAATTTCTTCTCAAATCTTACTAAAAATCAATATGTCATCCAAGTATACAATAACAAACTTACCCAAGAATTTCTTCAATACTTCATTCATCAGCCTCATGAAAGTACTCAGTGCATTTATTAGTCTAAAAGGCATCACCAACCACTCATACAATCCTTCATTTGTCTTCAACATTTTCTTCACTCATCCCCTTCTTTGATTATGATTTGATGGTATCCTCTCTTCAAATATATCTTTGTAAAGTATTTAGCTAAACACAAACAATCCATAATGTCATCCATCTGATGCAAAGGAAATATGTACTTTACTGTGATTGTGTATGCAGCTCTAGAGTCTTTACACATCCTCCATTCTCCATCCTTCTTAGGTGCTAGCACAATAGGTACTACATAAGGAATTAATCTTTCTCTAATCAAACCCTTCCTCAACAATTCCTACACTTTTCTATTCAACTCTTCATTCTCTAACAATGTCATCTAGTGTGCTGCTTTATTAGGAAAACTAGCTCCATGAATCAAATCCATGCAATGACTAATACTCCTCACAGGTGGTAATCTATCAGGTACATTATTTGAAATGATCCCTTCATATTCTGACAACAACTCCTTTATCTCCTCCAATTTTTCTTCTACATGCTTCAAGTCTTCAACCTTCTTAGGAACCAAGGCATAGCATATGTTCTCATGTCTCAGTCCATCCAGAAATTTCCTTCTGTCAACCAAACAAACTCTAGCATTTCTACAAACCTCAACTTTAGGAACATCCTCCAATTGCAAAAAATTATGCTTCATCCCATTAGTAACAATGGTATATGTGTTCTTCTTTCCATCATGAATAGCCTGTCTATCATACTTCCAAGGTCTTCCCAACAAAAAATGGCATACATCCATAGGCATGATATCAAACAAAGCCTCATCATGGTAGTTTCCTATTTTCAATTTCACCAAACATTGTTCACATACTAGTACCTTATGCTCATCTTGAATCCATGCTATCTAATAGGGCTTCAGATGTTTCAATTGTTTTAGCTTCAATTTGGTCACCATCTCTTCAAAAAATAGGTTCCTGGAACTTCCATTGTCAATGATCACTTTGCAACATTTTCTAGTTACCTTGCATCTAGTCCGAAACAAATTCTTTCTTTGCAACAGTTCCTTCTCCATCTCACTCTGACATAATACTCTTATGTTCACCAACACTTCTCCTTCTTCTAGTTTATTAGATGATCTAGTATGATCCTCCTCAGCAAAGGTTGTTCTTCTACTATTCTTTGTCCTTCTTCTTGTCTCTCCTTCATTACATTCAAATGCTCTATGTCCTTCTCCACAACACTTAAAACACGTTTCCTTGAATACTCTTTTCTCATGTCCTCTATCATCTTTTCTATAACCCTCATTTTGGTATCCTCTTTGGTAAGAGTTTCCATCATTCTATAGTATGAATTATCATTCTTACTAACTTCCTTATCTTTATTATGATTTTCAAAAGATCATCTTCCTCCTCCAACAAAGTTCTTCCTCTCTAAAATCTTTCACCTCTTCCTCTCTATCTTTGCTCATTTCTTTTATTCAACTTCTCTTATACTTTTAGGGCACAGTTCTATGCATCTTCCACACTTTGCAACTTGACTAAACTAATCTCACCCTATATAAATGACCTCAAACCATGCACATATCTAGCTACTTGTTTGATCTCATCCTTTGAATATCAAGATATGATATTCAACTTGTAGAACTCCTTAGTATAATCTATCACACTTGACTCCTTCTGCTTCAAATTTTGAAACTTCCTAACAAACTGGTCTGATAATCTACAAGCATAAACTTTTTCTTCAACTTGTTCAACATTTAATCCCATGATTTTATCTTCTCCCTTCCTCTTCTTTTCCTATCTATCTACAAATGTTCCCACCAAATGGATGCATGTCCTTTCAACTTTGTACAAGAAAATTTCACCTTCTTGTCTTTAGTGGTTCCTTCAAAATTAAAGTACTTCTCCATCTCCATTATCCAATCAAGAAATTCATCTAAATCGAACCTACCACTATAATCTGGTGGATTGAAATCTAGTTTAGTATTCACTCTAGTTATGGATCTTATGAGCCTCTCTTCTCCTTGATCTAGGCCAAGTTGATCTTCTATTTCCCTTCTTGTTATTTTACCTCTTCATCACTCACATCATCAACGATTCGACCTCTCCTCTAGGCCATTTTGATTGCATCTAATCTAGTAGCAATTCCTCTCAACATCTCCATTATAGCTAGGTCTGCATCTCCACATGCTCCATTTCCTCTACCATTTCTTCTTCCCACCATCTTTACACAAGTCCTCTATAGCTGCAGGTCAGACCCTTAATCTACCACCCCACAAAAAATCTTCAATAGGACTTCACAAACTCTAATGATCACTCATGGAATGAATCTTGCTCTGATACCAATTCTGGTGTAGCCACGGTAGGATGGTCCTCAAAGAGAACAGTCCATACTGTTCAGCAAGAATCACACAACAAAAGCAACATGAAAGATGGAGTAAAATGCAAGTTAAAGTATTCTTATTATTAGAAATATTGATTACAATCGACCGACAACATCTAGGCTTATAGATTTGGCTTACAAGCCTAATACAACATGCTCAATTACAACTTTCCTATATGCTCCTTAACATGAGAGAAAATATTACATACAAAATCTATATCAATCTACTCAGTCTACTTCTTTTGTTTTAGTGATCTATTACAAGCTTTATATCATATCCACAGATCTAGAATCTTTTGCATCAGCCAAAGATCATCACAATCTCTAATGAAGGAAAATGTAATATGGGCATGAAATAGGTCAGCCTTAAATTTTAATTTCTCCCCAATAGATGCATAGGATGAAGTGTGGACCTATAATTAAGGTTGGGGACACTCCATGGAACAATTCAAATCACACAATCAAGATCCACAAGTTAACAGAAAGATCCGTAGGTTATGGCAAAGATCCACAAGTGATCAAACTAGTCATTAGGCTTGAAAATTATTTTGGTGCCCGTTCAAGAAACTATCACTAAATCCATAAGTGATAACTTGCCGGAAAAAGATCCAATTGTGCTCAAATCTTGGAATAAGGAAAATCAACATGTCCATGATGTAAACATAGATCCATAGGGTCTTGTGAGCAAATATGATGAATCCACCAACTCGAACTGAATAAGAATTGAACAAGAACAGAAACTGAAAGAAAATAGTTTTGGTTGATGCAAGATTGCCATGAACCAAGGATGCTCTAACATCAATACCTTCTCCTAGCATCATTCAATTTATCACTAAAATAAGCTACTAGTCTCCCTTCTTGGCTCAATACTACTCCAACTGCATTTCCACTTGCATCATAGTCTTTCTGAAATACCTTATTAAAGTCCATTAAAGCCAACACAACCTACTTAGTCACCTTCTAGCTCAACAACTCAAAACTCCACTCTGCTCTAGATGTCCACGTAAAATATTTCTTATCTCTCATTTTTTCTATCACAGGACTACTAATAGGACTAAACTTCATAATGAACTTTTGGTAGAAACTAGCCAATCTGTGAAATAATCTTACCTCTACAATGCTTTCCGGTGTAGGCCACTCAAAAATTACTCTTACCTTCTCAGGATCCATCTTCAATCCATCCAAAGATATCACAAACCCAAAATATACTAGCTCTTCCCTCATAAATCTGCACTTCTTAATGTTTATCAACAACTGCTCTTCTTTTAACCTTTGCAAAACTTGTCTTATATGCAAAAAATGTCCTTCTCTAGTCTTACTGAAAATCAAGATGTCATCCAAGTATACAATAACAAAATTACCCAAGAATTTCTTCAATATCTCATTCATCAGCCTCATTAAAGTACTAGTTGCATTTGGTAGCCTAAAAGGCATCACCAACCACTCATACAATCCTTCATTTATCTTGAATTTTGTCTTCCACTCGTACCCTTCTTTGATTCTGATCTGATGATATCCACTCTTCAAATCTATCTCAATAAATTATTTAGCTCCACTCAAACAATCCATAATGTCATCCATCTAGCGCAAAGGAAATCTATACTTCATTGTGATCTTGTTTATAGCTCTAGATTCTATACACATCCTCCATTCTCTGATCAAACCCTTCCTCAACAATTCTTGCACTTGTCTATTCAAATCTCTCTATTGGTGTCATCTAGTGTGCTTCTTTATTACAAAAACTATCTCCAAGAATCAAATCCATGCAATGACTGATACTCCTCACAGCTGGCAATCCATCAGGTACATTATCTGAAATGATCTCTTCATATTTTTCTAGCAACTCTGTTATCTCCTCTGGTTGTTCTTCTATAGGATTCAAGTCTTCAACCTTCTTAGGAACCAAGGAAAAGCACATCTTCTCATGTCTCAATCCATCCAAAAATATCCTTCCATCAACCAAAAAAAACTCTAGCATTCGAACAAACCTCAATTTTAGGAACATCTTCCAATGGCAAAAAAGTCTACTTCATCCCATTAACAGCAATGGTATATGTGTTCTTCTTTCTATCATTAATAGTGTGTCTATCATACTACCAAGGCCTTCCCAACAAAACATGGCATACATCCATAGGCATGATATCACAAAAAATTTCATCATGCTATTCTCCTATCGTCAATTTTACCAAACATTATTCACTTACCAATTTCTTATGCTCATCTTGAATCCATGCTATCTAATAGGGACTCAGGTGTTTCAATCTTTCTATCTTCAATTTGGTCACCATTTCTTAAAAAGCCAAGTTCTCAAAGCTTCCACTATCCATAGTCACTCTACAACATTTACCAACTACCTTACATCTGGTCTAGAACAAATTCTTTCTCTACAACAATTCCTGCTCCATCTCATTTTGAAACAATACTCTTTTGTTCACCAACACTTCTCCCTTTTCTAGTTTATTAGATGATCTAACATAATCCTCCTTAGTAAAGGTTGTTCTTCTTTTGTTCTCTATCCTTCTACTTGCCTCTCCTTTATTACATTCAAATGCTATATGTCCTTCTCCACCACACCTAAATCAAGTTCCCTTGAAAACTCTTTTCTCCTACCCTCTATCATCTTTTCTATAACCCTCATTCTAGTAACCACCATATCCTCCTCTCTAGTAATAGTTTCCATCATCTATTTGGTACAAATTATCATTCTTATTGACTTCCTTATCTTTATTTTGATAGGGAAAGGATTCTATTCCTCCTTTGGTAAAAGTTCTTCCTCTCTGAAATTTTCTGCCTCTTCCTCTTTGTCTCTGCTCATGTATTTTATTCAGCTTCTCTTTTGCTTTTAGGGAACATTGGTATGCCTCTTCCACACTTACCAACTTGATCAAACTAATCTCATCCTATATATATTGCTTCAAGCCATTCACATATCTAGATACTTGCTTGACCTCATCCTCTAAATATCTAGATCTGATATTCAACTTGTAGAACTCCTCGATATACTCTATTACACTTGACTCCTTTTGCTTCAAATTCTACAACCTTCGAAACAAATTGACCTAATAGTCTATGAGCATAAATTTTTTTTTTAACCTATTAACCATTTGATCCCATGATTTTATCTTCTCCTTTCCTCTTCTTTTCCTATCTGTCTACAAGTGTTCCCACCAAAGTAATGCATGTCCTTTCAACTTTGTAGAAGAAAATTTTATCTTCTTGTCTTCGGTGGTACCTTGAAAATAAAAATACTGCTCCATCTCCATTATCCAATCAATCAGTTCATCTTAATCCAAGTTACCACTATAATCAAGTGGATTGAAACATGGTTTAGTATTTACTCTAGTTAGTGCTCTTATGAACCTCTCTTCTCCCTAATCAAGGCCAGGTTTATTTTCTATTTCCCCTTCTTCATGTTCTTCTACCTCTTCATCACTCACATCATCAACTGGTCGACCTCTCCTCTGGGTCATTTTGACTACTTCTAATCTAGCAAAAATTCCTCTCAACATCTCCTTTATAGCTGGGTTTGCATTTCCATGTGCTCCATTTCTTCTTCTTGCCATCTTTACACAAGTCCTCTACAACTACAGGTTAGATCCTCATTCTGCCACCCCACAACAAATCTTCAATAGGACTCCACAAACTCTGCCAATCTCTATCAGAATGAACCTCACTTTGATACCAATTTGGTGTAGTCATGGTAGAAGAGTCCTCAAAATGAATATTTTGAATTGTGCAACAAGAGTTACACAATAGAAGCCACTCAGAATATGGAGGAAAATGTAGATTCAACTTTCATATTAACAAAAAATTTAGTTACAATCAGCTGACAACATCTGGGTTCACAAATTGGGCTCATAGGCCTAATACAACATGCTAGAAACACAATATTCCTATATGATCCTTAACATGAGCTAAAATATTTTCAAATCCAATATTCCTCTATCTACCTTCCTAATGATCTGTTACAATGATTTATATCATATCCAAAGATCTAGAATCCTTTGTGTTAGCCAAAGATCATTTACAATCTCCGATGAAGGAAACATAATGTGTCCTTGAAATAGGTCAGCCTTAAATTTGAATTTCTCCTTTGTAGGTGCATAGGGTGAAGTATAGACCAAAATTAAGGTTGGGGACACTGCACGGAATAATTCAAAACACACCACAAGGATCCGCAAGTTATGGGAAGGATCCACAAGATACAAAACTAGCTGTTAGGTTTGAAACCACTCTAGTGCTCTATTCTAGAAACTATCACTTATTCTAGAAGTGATAACTTTCTAGAAAAAGATCCAATCATTATGAAATATTGAAATAAAGGAAAATGAAGATGTCCATGATAAAAAGATAGAGTCAGAGGGTTCGATGAGAAAATATGATGAAATGTTGAATCTACCAACTTGAACTGAACAAGAACTAAGCTGAAATTTTGAAATGTTGAAATGTTGCCTCGACTTGAAATTTTCTCGTCTTCTCAAAAGGAATGTGTTTTACAATTTATAGCTCAACCATTAGAAATGAGAACCCTTCAAAATACCACTAATGATGAGACCATGAATGATCCTCAATAATATGGAAACAATGTAAGTGATACACCCATTAGCTTAGAGAAGTGTTATGGTCAAGGATTTAAGATTCTTGCTAAACAAGGTTATGACATAAATAATAAACAAGAAATCCACAACCTCTTGGAATGAATGCCATTTGAAGATACAAAATGAATTTGTTATCAAGGTCCTTCACCTTTACATAAAACATTTACACCATCCTCTATACCTAATAAACCTTATGGACCTATTAGAAGGGGTCTCCTACCCACTCCACATCCAAATTTTCAAAATTTGAACATACCTTAAGAACTTTTATAATTGCAATTTATTAAATTACCTCCTATGCAAGAAAGATGAGATGTTCATCATAAGAATAAGAATTCATCCTTTTATGGATATCATAAAATATTTGTTCATGATACTGATGAATTTCATACATTGTATAAGTTATTAGATGACATGAATGTACATACAATATACTAAGAGGAGGGGTGAATCAGTATATCAAATCTATTTAAAACTATTTTATTCTATGTGAATTACCATTAGTCACTTATCTAAACATGAATTAAAAACTATCATCAATTAAGCAATACAAATGCATACATTCACACAATGAATGCCACATATACATGGAAGCTCAAAATGGGAAAAAAATAATGAGAAGAGATGATTGGATATACTATCCAAATATAGCCTCACATAATAATAAGTTACAATCATTAAGTAGTAACCAACCTACCATAGACAAAAATCCCTTATTGTATTTGTAGGAACAAAACTAGAGGATACACCAATACCCAATACACAGATCTGAGCACTATCTCAGCAAGTAAGACATGGTCCTACTAGATTACATAAATAAGGATTATGGATCTTCAATTTTGATTGCACAACTTACACTCAATCTAATCTTCCTTCAGACACTCTCTCACACAACTTATGGTCTTCTGATGATGGTGCATAATGATTGAGATGCCACTCCCATTGGGTTACACTCTATCATACAATTTCTCTCTCTCACATGTATATTTCTTACATCTAAAGTATGATGATTAGCCATCAATAAATTACATTGCATTAACATCATTACATTTTGGTTAGGAATCCTTTAACATTACCCACAATTAGCCAAGTCAGTCTTAAATTCAAATTTACATGAAACATGTAGTAGGTTAGTCCTAAATAAAATTTATTGTTGGAAATAGAACTTGATGTTTTGTGCTTCCCATAGGTAACTTAACTTTGAAATACTTAACCTTGTAATTCTATCTTTGGAGAGCACACACAGAAAGTTGTTTCCACATAGATCTAGAACATCAACATGGTTGGTTAACTAGCACAATGACCCTTCTATCAATTCAAAATTAATTCATGACGAATATAGATTCATGAAACTCTATAATAACATAAAACATGTTTAGAAATTCTCTCATTTAAAAATATAGGACATAACTTACATCCAATAAAAATATAGATCAAAAACATGTTGCCTGAAAAAATTGTCTGCCTAGTAATTTACTTCAAAATATTCTAGATCAAACTTCTAGATTACTTCTATCAACATGAATAGGTGTAGTATGCTATGAAAAGAATACTAAAAGTAGTCTTCTTCATTGTTCTAAAAAAATATAACATATCATGACAAAAATACATCCTAATTTCAATAATTATGATTACATTTAATTCTCACCAATTTGATGACATTACTCCTTTCACATTAGTGAGCACCTTTGACATCAAGGAAAATGCTCTTTTGACATCAATGTCAACATATGGTAAAAAATATCCTTATTTTTCATTGATTGAAAACAACAAAATGTTGCTAACACATGAAGAAAAATATAATATGTGAAACTTCGAAAATGGTTTTGCTTTGTATGCTTTAGGACATAGAGCAACCAATTTCCTACAAGTTTCACTCAAGGAAACCCCAAAGATTTTAATAAAAGGATGGAATGAGGGAAATATATATACAATAAGGTGTCCAAGGGTGTGATTAAAGGTATAAAGGGGGTACACCACCAAGATAGGGCTTGGAAAGACAAGAAATGTATATGATATGCAAGACTTAAGTAAATGACCAAGAAATGAATTCAAATTAGAATAGTAAAAAGAGAAATTATAGAGGTGCACCTAGAAACTAAAGAGGTTTGAATGAGGGTTTGAAATCCTATAAATAGTGACTTTAAATGCACACTGGGACTCATACGCCAGTAGGGGAAATTTAGTCCTAGATTAAGGTTTCTGATAGAAATTGGATTCTAGAACTGGTAACTCAAGATATGCTAGAAATATCTAAAATTAAGTATACTGGAAATCATACACCACAAGTGTGATTTATTCCTAGTATCAAGGTTTTTCTTAAACTTTGGTTTCCTCTAATGCTTTCTTGTAGCTTCTTTCCTTCCAAATCTATGAGCTTAAAACATTGAATTGCAACCTGTAGGTGACTTTCTGTGATCTTGCAAGTAAGGTGACAACTTTGACAACTTGACAACTTTCTCCAGACTCTATCTTCAATGGATTTTCAACCTAAATCTACAAATCACACATCAAAGAGAGGGAATTTTTTTATTATTATTAGTGGATAGGGTTTTTCCTTGTTCAAACCTCATTTTGGCAATCAAACCTTGAAATGAATAGAAATAGAATGAAGGAATGATGAATGAAAAAATGTGTAATGTTGCAAATCACCAAACCCTTGAAACAAAGGTTGCAATATTGTATGTAATGGCTAGCATGAATGTGGATCTTGAATATTTCTTACAATATATGGATCTTGACTTGAATGCTTGCTTGAATCATAAGAACCTACATCACAAATGTTAGCTAAAAAAAAACATGATGCATGATGACTTTGACATGATGCTTGATTCTTGAATAATACACCAAAATGCTTGATAATCACTATTAAATGCTCTTTAATTATCTATAATTATTTCACTTGAATTGCTAGATGACTTTTAAACTTGCTAGGAGAAGATATGTGAAATAACCTTGTATTTATATGTGTTTATGCCAAATTTCCTAAAATTGTAACACTACAAGCCGACATCAGATATAGGAGAATAAAATCCCACCAAGAGTGTTAATTTAAATTAGGTCTAAGCTGAGTGGGACTCATATGCCAATTAGGGCATATGAGTCCCATTATGATAAGCTTGGGACACATTTTTCAAGAAAAGTTTAATTTAATGCCAAATTCAAATCTAGGCCTTGAAACTTAGGTGGGACCCATACACCCAAGGTGGTGTATGAGTCCTAGTTCACTAAACTAGTCCATAAAATCCAAAACCATTAATTTATGATTGGTAAATTCATATATTTCAGGATTATCCTTGGAAAGATGCATTAAGTAAGGCTTGTCGATGCAAAATAGGACCAAATAAGGAATAAAGAAGCCTAATTTTAGCAAGGAGGGCCCAAACAAGTGTGAAAATGTAAAGTGGTAAATTTTCCTACACTATAATTAGACCCCACTTTAATGATAGAAGGAACTTGCTTCAAACTCACACTAAAGTATACAAACTTGCATCAAGAGGGGTCCAAATGTACCAATGCTAGTAAGATAGGACAACAAAAATCAAGAGGGTTGCGCAAGCCTCTAGGATCAAGATCCTATGAAAAACCAACATAGACAAAAAATAATACACATGAAATATGATATAAGGAGCAATAACAAGGCACAAGAATACATTGCCAAAGATGAAAAGAAAAAAAAAAGAAAAAGAAAAGGTAAGGATCAAGCTTTGACCATTTGTCTCACATGTTATGGATCAGATCTAAGTTGTTTGTCCAAAATGTTTACAAGTGGAACATGATGTCCACTATACAAACCAAATGCATTCTCACAAGGGCTAATGGAACCTCAGGTCATCCACTAGGTGAGCCCCCAATGAGACACATATGCACATGGTCAGTATGCACTCACACAGACAAGCAAGTGCCTATGTGAAATTCATGCCTAAGTTTGGCTCCCATACATATAACCATACCAAAGCTATACCTCCTAATAAATTTGATAAGGTGCCACAAAACAATGAACTTCAAGATTCATGAGGAAAGAAAAGCTTCGTATGCTTGAAACTCATGAATAAACAAGATGGCACCATACGCAAGCAAAGTGTGTTATGCAAGGTGGCCATATAATCGATATTGTAAATAAAAAAGTATTGTAAGGTATGCTCAAAGGAGCCTCTCTTAGTTCATGTAAGGTCTTAACTTAGGGAACATTATGTCTAATGTCTCAAAGAAAATACCAATTGAAGAATAGAAGATTCACAATTTAGGGGATGCAGTGTGTCACATCAAGCCAGTAAGAGGAATATAATATGCTAAGAAAGATCATGCTCTTGAAGGAAATCACACCCAAGGTCACCACAAAGTGAAAGAAACATCGCATGAAGTAAGAAGACTACACAATGAAACTTGAATTGCAAAAGAATAATGCCACTGTATGCCCCCACTTTAAAGAAATTGCTAAACACCATGTTGTGAGAAATTACTTTAAAGTAAAAAATGATAAATGCTAACAAGAAAGAGGATGTGAGAGCTTATTTGGAAAGCCCTATGCCAAGTGATATGCTTCCAAATAAAGCTACGTCATGAAAAGGGGTTGCCCCCAAAATGAAGTCCCAACATCACATTAGGGATCCAAAGATTTAGGGTTAGTATGTATTTTCTACAATGTTTCTATAGATCTCTGAATTTTCATCATTCCCCAAATACTCATGGAATAGGATGAATGGTGCAAAGAAAATATTTTGGTTCAACATGGAAGAGACCTAAATTTTTTGATTCCTTGCATCATCCCCAAAGGGAAAACACAAGATAAATGAAAAGATAAAGGAAAATATTTTGGGTCAACATGGAAGAGAAATAAATTTCTTGACACCTTGCATCATCCCCAAAAGGAACACACAAGACAAAGTAAAGGAAAAAAATTTACAACATAAGGAAGAATTTATGTACAAATAGAGGAATGTTACAAAGAGAGAAGTACATCAAACATAATAGTATAGGGGATCACATTATGCACATGCAATCAAACACATAACATGAAAAATAAAATAATGTAGAAGACTAGTAACACACATATGATTCAACCTATAGTAGGTCATCCAAATCCCAATGTATACGAAAGGTGGACAACTAGCCAAAGGGACAACGAGTGTAGTACTAGGGTCATCACCAAGTTCAACACTCTTCCAAGGAGAATCTTCATTTAAGCTCATAGAAGAGGAAAACAATGTATTCAACTCATTGTGCACTTCTTCATCAATTTTAGCAGCCTCATCATCATCATTCAAGTTAATCACAATGGGTGGTTGAATGATAATGTCTAGAGAAGGATTTAGCTCGAATGATAATTTATAGAGAAGGATTTAGCTCTTGTTGTGGTTGGAATATAGGATCTTTTTGTTGTGGTGAAGAGGGAGACTCATCATGTGTTGCTTCAGTCAAGTTTGGATGTTTATTTTCTTTGTTGTTTTCTTTATTTAACCTTCGAGCAAGAGGACAATGTCTACATCTATGATCTCTAGAATTTTTGTTTTTCTTAGCAAGATTTTGAAGTTGTGTTTGTGTAGGAATAGGTTTATCAACCATAGATTTCTTTTCTTCCCTAAGGGGAGGAACAAACGGAACCATACGAGGTTGTTCAACCACTTTCTCTATAGCTTTATAAACGTGTTTCATCTAAGGATTTGTGATAGGATTTTTTTCATTATCTCTTAGTCTTTTGTAGGAGATAGGTAAATGATTAATCTTGGATTGATCTTTTTTATTTGGAATGTATTTAGGTTTAATCATAGTTTCATCAAGGATAGGAGGCTCTGTCATAGGTTGAGCCATGTTTGTAAAGGATAGTTTTCCTATGAATCTCACCTTGAACTTTTGATAGGATTTGAAAAGGAAGTTTCTTGAGGTTTAATAGGTTCCATAAGCTTGGGCCAAAATAAATCTAATGAAAAGTTCCCTCGAGAAGACAAAGGATTAAAGCCACTATGATAAACACTAAAGATTTTATTGTCAATGGGAAACTTCAAGCATTTATGCATGACCAATGGGATGGATTCCATGGAGTGCAACCATGGATAACCGAGCTTCACATGAAATTGGGCCAATTTCAAGATGATGTAGAATGAGAAATATGATTTTTTGGTTATGAATTTTAGAGGAAGGGTGATCGATCCCATTGTAGGGAAAGCAAAACCATTATACATTTTTATCCATGCTTTCATTTTATCATATGTTTCTTGATGGAGTTCATGCACAAGTGAGAATTCCTTAGTAATCACATTCTCTCCATAGATAGGATCAATTAATATCCCATTAGTTTGCTTGTCATTGAGTTGGTCAGCTATGTAAAGAGGACCATCAAGTGCATTTCTAATAATATATTTAGATGAGAGAGCAATATCAAGAGGCTCTTTAGCTCAACCCATATGAGGTTGAGTTTCGATCAATGCAATCAAAATTTTTATAGGACTTTGCTTAATAGTATCCAAGGGTCCTTGTTCAATAGTATCCATGTTTTCATCATTCTTCTTATTTTCACTAGCTTTGACAAATGAAATGTTATGATTCAACATAGGGTTGGTAAGGATTTGCAAGTTTTGATTGGGAGGGGGAAAAAAATTATTTCCTTGATCATTAACACCTCCAATATGAAGTTGGCCAAAATATATGAGGTCTTGGAACAAGATGTTTAAGACACTTACAATGTTCCATGTCATGTCCATTTTTCTGGTGATAATGGCAATAGGAATTGGATCTAAAATTTAGAGGTAAAGGCTTATTAGGATCAAGAGTTTTAATAAGAGACAAAGTGATCATTTTCTATTCTAAAAGTTATGCCATTGTGCTATGGAGGGTATTGGGTAAGGGAGTGAATTGCCTAGTTGAATCCCCAAATGTGAAAGGAGTTGTCTTCTTTATAACAGCCACTTGGGTATCAATATGTTGAATTGGTTGAGGGGGGTTAAGTTGAAGGAATCCTTTATTCTATTTTCTAAGAGGTTGATAATTGTTTTGGTTTTCAGATTCAAAAATTTTAAGTCAGCTAGACCTGGGTTTTGTGTCACGACTACTAACCAAGTTTTGATAATCATGAAGGGAAGTACACAAGTGTATGAAGGAAGGAAACTTCATCATGGTAAGCTTATCTTGTAGCTTGGTTTTCAAGATCTCAATGAACATCCATTGAAGGTAAGGATCAATATTCTTTACATTGATTTGGGAATAAAGCAATTGGTAGTGTGAAATGAAGTCAGTAACTTTTTCATCATCTTTTTCCTTACATCTCATCAAATTGGCTAAGGTCATCTCATGAGTCATGAGCACGTAGAAATGGTTTATAAAGGCCTCAAAAATTTCATTGAATGAATGAATTGAGTTGTTCAGTAATCAGAAAATCCATTCTAAGGCAGCATCCTTCAAGGATCTAGGGAAAAGCTTAGCCAAGAGCTTATCCTCAAGGAAAAAATCACTGCATAATATGGTCTAAATGAAAACATGGTTAGAAGGATCTCATTTCCACCATATTTCTAAAATCTAGGAGTCCCTAGAACTTTTGGTATTGGCATTCTCAATATCTCCAAGGATAAGGGATTGCTTTTGACATAGTATGTAGGTTGGCCATTTTGATTTTTCTTTATGATGGAAGTTTTCTTTTGAAGGGATGAAATTTTTTCCAAAAGTTGGTTAAGGATGGCATCATTGTTTGTGAAAAGTGGAAAAAAAAAATTTCTTTCCTTCCAAGGGTTTAAGACCTATAAGGACAATTTTCACTTTCACTCAAGAACAAACCCTTGAGATCTCAATGCAAAATAGAAAGAGATCTAGCAAGAGGGTTGTTCTAGGGGCTGAATGTAAACTAATAAGGGGTTCATGACCAAGTTTAGACTTAGAAAGATAAATTAAATGCAAGATGAAACAATAAACACTAATTGAATGTAATGCACTACAAAATGACCTAGAAAAGTAAATAAAACAACACAGAAAACTATAGAAAGGAATATGTGCACCTAGAAATTTAGAAATAGTTGGAAGGTGGTCTGAAACACTAGAAATTATGCCTTTAATTTTGAATGGGAATCATTCACCAAGCTAGGTGAATCAATCCAAAAACTAGGTTTCTGGGTGGGAACAAGAGTTTGCCAAAGGGGTATCTGAATCTACAAAAATCTAAATTTTGAATAAAACTAGGACTCATTCACCAAAAGTGGTGAATAAGTCTAGTTAGGACATTTTGAAGCTTCAAAGTTTGATCCTTCTCTTCTCTATCTACTCTATCCTTCTTGATTGATTTTTGGATTTGAAACCCTAATTTGTAACCTATAAGTCTTCTATAATCATCTCCAAGGCTTGATGACAACTTTGAAAAATTTGAATGATTTGATAACTTTTCTCCAATCTTTCTCCTTAGGAAATATGTAACCTAGAAATGTAAATCACAAAGGAGAGCAGAAAATGTTGTTGGGCTAGTGACTAGGGGTTTTCCTTGGTCAAACCCCTTGTTGGTAATTAAACCTTGAAATAGAATGAAATATGAATGGAGAATGATAAATGAAGAAGATAATATTTTGCAACTCACCAAACCCTAACAAGGAAAGGTTGTAAAGATTTATGAAGTGGCTCCAATGGATTTAGATCTTGACTTTTGCTTGAAGGTGATGGATATTGAATGGAGTTCTTGCTTGAATCATAAAATCATCCATCAAAATTGTTAGCTTAAAACCAAACATGATGCATGAAGTCTTTGACATGATGATTGATGCTTGAAGAATGCTCTAGAATGCTTGATAATCTTCCCTTGAATTCTCTTGTGAGCTCAACTTTTCTCTAAGGATGTATACTTGAATGCTTGGGGTGAAAATGAGTGAAAGAACCTTGTATTTATACTTAGTTATGCAAGAATTCCAAAAATTACAACACTACAAGATGACATCAGATCTAGGAGAATAAAATCCTGCTAGAAATTTGAATTAATTTTGATTTTCGACCACATGGGACTCATTCACCCATGGGGGTGAATGAACCCCACCAAGCCTAATTTTTTGCACCATTTTTTAAAATGCCTTGAAATGTGTGAAATCAAGTTCAGGACAAAAAAATCTAGGTGGGACTCATTCGCCCAAGGTGGCGAATGAGTCCTAGATCACTAAATATGGGCCACTGAAACTTGAAACACCTAAATTATGAGTGGATAATGATTTATTTTGGGATTATCCTCAAAAATATGCAATAAATGAGGCTTGTGGATGAAAAATAGGGCCAATTAAATCATAAAAAAGCCCAATTATTAATGATAACCCTAGAAAAGTGTTAAAGTGTGTTAAAACACTTTACAACACTCCAAATAAGGTATTATTATGGTTTATTTTGATTAAAAATAAGTTTATTAGGTTTGATTAATTAATAAAACATTAGAAAAGTGTGAAAGTGAGTTACAACACTTTACAACACTTTATCAAGGTACCATTTAAATCCCTTAGTTCACAAGGGCCCGAGACCTAATGTGAATTATTCAACCACATTACAACACTAAATGAACACAACATTAAGCTCAATTCCATAAGGAGGGCCCAAACAAGTGTGAAAATGTCCCCAATGACAGTTTTTGACACTACATTTAGCCCCCACTTTAGTGAGAGGATGAACTTGATTCAAACTCACACTAAGGTAGAAAAACGTGCATCAAGAGGGGTCCAAGTGTACCAATGTTAGTAAGATAGGATGACAATGATCAAGAGCAGTGATCAAGCCCCCAAGATCAAGATCCCATGACAAACCAACATAGGCACAAAAGAAAATGCATGAGAATGATATAAAGAGAAACAACAAAGCACAAGCATGCACTATAAAAAAAAGAGAGAAAAGGTAAAGATAAAAGAGTCAGATCAAGCTTTGACCATTTGTCCATCACGATGAGGATCAAATCTAGGCTTTTTGTCTAAAAAATGCATACTCACTCTGAGGAAATGCAAATCCTAGAACGTGAGACACATACACTCATGGCTAGTATGCACTCACACACACATGTGAGTGGCTATGGGGAAAGTCATGCCTTGGTCGATATTCCCACTTAAACCATACCAAAGTTATACCCCTTGATAAATTTAATAAGGTGCCACACAAAATTTATTTTTTAGCTTCATCAAACAAGAAAAACTTCATATGATTGGAGCTCATGAACAAACAAGATGGCTCTATGGGAATGCAAGATATGTTATGCAAGATTCCCATACAACTACAAATGTAAAATAGGGAATGTTCAAAGGATTCTTTCTTAGTTCATACAAGGTCTTAACTTAGGGAACATTGTGCCTAATGTTTCCAAGAGAGAAAAATTCAAAGAAATATCACACTCTCTGAGGAAATCAAACCTCATGATACCACCATGAAAAGGATGTATTACAAGAACAAAGAAAACAACACGGTGAAACATGAGTGTCAATGTATGCCCCAACTTTAAAAAAGTTGCGAACACCATTATTATGAGAAATTTCTTTAAAGTAGAAGAAAACGTGATAGCTTACTCAGCAAGCCCTATGCTAAGTCATATGTTTCTGAATTGAACTACATCATGAATAAGTATGTCACATGCGAGTCAACTTAAGGCATATCATCAAAATCCCAAGCTTTCTCTTATATGTACATGAAAGGTGATCAACTAACCAAAATAGACAATGAAAAGTGACATATGAGGACAAGGATACTTAACTCCTTGCTCCTACTTAGTGCAAGACAAGGATGATCTGAAATGATTGACGAGAAACATGCTAGTGTAAAAATCAGTATCAATTAAAGGAATTAGATATTTCAACACAAGGAAGAGCACCACACTCCTTATGATGTTGAATTTTATCACTTAAATCCTTACATTCGTTAGTAGAATGACCATGAACTCCATGATATGCACAAAATGAACTCTTGTAGTAAAATTTATTTCATGTTCTTGGAGAGAGGGATATCAAATGATCTCAAAGGATTCTTGACAAGATACCTTCACATTGGGTTCACCAAAATGAAAGGTATAAAATTGTTTTGCTTTCCTTCTTAGGGTTTAGGACCTACAAGGACAATTTTCACTAACTTTCACTCAAGAACAAACCCTTGAGATCTCAATGAAAAAGAGAAAGACCTAGAAAGAGGGTTGTTCTAGGCACTAAATGTAATCTAATAAGGGGTTCAACACCAAGTTTAGACTTGGAAAGATAAATGAAATGCAAGATGTAACACTAAACCCTAATTGAATGTAATGCATTACAACATGAATTAGAAAAGTAAATGAAACTATCGATAGGGAAAAATTCAAAGGTTTTTGTGTTGAAAATAATAAACTAATTAAAAACCTATCAAGCACCATGAAGCACAAACTAGAATGAAAGTGTAAATAAATATAAGATATGCAAACCAATTTTCAAACTAGAGTTGATTGACCTCCATGGCTCTTCTCCACCTGCATAAGAATGCAAGATTTTGAAGGTTGATTGTTTAAGGAATGTTGGTTGCTCAATTCTACAGCATAACGACCTAATAAAGATGATAGATGGCAATTGAAGACTGATTTTGACAGAGTGAAGATGCTAGAAGAAGAATTTATGCAAATGGCCTATGAAAGGTTAGATTTATAGAGTTTTTGAAGGAAAAAGCTTAGTTGGTAAATATCAACGATTGAGATTTAGTATGGTAAGATGAACGGTAAGAGATGGAGAAGTTGGAGAGAGAGATGGAAGCTAGAGAAAAAGAAGGAAGATGTTTCCTTCCCACAAAACCTTTCACTCAAAAATGAAAGAAACTTGCCAATTTTCAAGTTTAGTTATGAGTTGGTTGAAGATAATACAATAATACAATAATTAAATTATTTAATTTCATGTGACATGTGGTTTTGGAAGTTTCTAATTAAATATTGAAAAATATTTAATTTCATGTGACATGTGGTTTTGGAAGTTTCTAATTAAATATTGAAAAATATTTAATTATGTGTGAGATGGCTTTTTAGAAGATTTTAAAGATGATTTCATGATTTTGGAAAAAGGAAGAATATTTAGAAGATTTAAGGATGATTTCATGATTTTGGAAAAAGGAAGAATATTTACTTTATTTAAAATAAAGCAATGTGATTTTTTAGAAGATTTAAAGATGATTTCATGATTTTGGAAAAAGGAAGAATAATTACTTTATTAAAAAATAAAGCAATGTGATAATTAAATTAAATAAATTGTAAAGATTATTTAATTTATTTAAGAAGAATTAGAAAAGTGATTAAATTAAATAAATAATTAAACTTATTTAATTAAGATAGAAGAATTAGAAAATGAACAATATAAATAAATAATTAAATTTATTTATATGTAGATTGAATTAGAGATTTAACTAAATAACTTGTATTTAGTTAATTACCAGACTTATTATAATGTGACCATTTTTAGGTGTATACATCTTTCCCCTCTTTGAGATGATGTTCAAGATGATGAGATTTGTGTCGAGTAACAACATTTCAAAGAAGTTAAGGTATGGATAGAAGAAAATGGATAATGATAGAAAGATAGGATGATGGAATGATATTGCCCCCTCGAGAGGATAGGCATGTTGAACAAACATGGGTAGGATCTCGAAATGAAATGATAAAGGGAGGGATAAGATGAATGATGCAAGATAGAAAGTGGATGGAGGTGAAAGTATGCAATATGCTGCAATGAAGGTGAGCAACCATGATGTTTGATATAGCACTAGACGTTATGCACCAAGATATAAGGACCAAGGTGATGATGTGTCTTATGCCCCAGCATAATACAACCTTGTCTGGACGTATGAGGAAGTAGACTTAGAGCATTAAAGTCCTAATGCACAAAAGGTATGATGTGACCTTAGATGCAAAGGATAGTGCAAAAAGCTACTCCAACATACACAAGATATGAATATTAGTTGGAATGATATGGATTTGATACAAATGTAAGATAAAATGAGAACACACACAAGCAAGCAAGCAAGCATGCACAAATGATACAAAAACAAATAAGGAATTGCCCCTGTCAAGCTGTAAACCATTGATTGAAGGATTGATTGATGATGATGATGATGATAGTGTTGTCATTGTGGGGAGTGACATGTCCCTAGAGCAACACAAGGATGATGATAATTGATTGATTGACTTTGATTTATTTATGACAAGATGAGGATCAAGACCAAAGGATGTGATTGGATAATTTGACAAGATTGATTGACTTGATTGGTATGGATTAAGGATTGAAATGCATTTGGATTATTGCTTGGATTGATTTGATTGGATGAAATGGTTTTGATGAAGATGATTGATTTGGTTGAGTGGTTGGATGATCGGATTGAGGTGATGGATTAAGTAGATGAAATTGGAAGAATCAATTGGATGGATTGATTTTATTGCTTGGATTTTTGTTGGATATTTGAATTTTTTTTGTATTTTTGGGGATATTTTGATTTTTTTGGATTTGTTTGAGGTTTTTTGTTTTTGGATTTTGGATTTTGAAATGTTTTGAATTTTTTTGTATTTTTTAAAATGTTTTAATTTTTATTTTGGATTTTTTGAAATATTTTGAATATTTTGAGTTTTGAAATGTTTTGATGTGTCAAAGGATGAAAATTTGAGTAGCCTTTGTGCTAGAGACCAATGACAAGTGGAAAACCAAGTCTAGGTGCAAGGAGATGGATGGGATTGATGGATGAAAGGGTGGATGATGGGATAAGGGATAAAAGGCTCATGATATATGGATGGATGGAATGGATAGTTCATAGTGAATGGAATGGATGTATGCATCATAGGAGAGAAAGGATGTGATTTCCAAAGACTATGTCACATAGGAATAATATGCCCCATTCTAGGTGCAAGACTTAGGATTTTTTCATGACAAAGCTTATGACAATAGTATAATGATATGATTTGTTTGGAAAAATGAGATATGACAAGAGATAACAAAAAAAAGTGTTTCAACATTTTTCCCCTATGTCTTCATCAAGATCAAAAGGAGAATGGTGGATAAGTAGACTCAATATGATAGTTATGCATTATGACTAAGATGGTAGATAGGATGGAAATGACAAGACATGAATGATAGGTGGGATAGATAAGACATTGTGCCCCCAAGTGTAAGTGACATAGAGGATCAACCTACACATGATTCCTATTTGCTAGGTTTTCATCACGATACTTATCTAGGGCACCTATTTACTAGGTTTTCACCATTGGATGAAAGGATTTCTCTTTACTTTTTTTTTTAGACTTTTTTTTTAAACTTTTTGACTAGGATAAGGGGAATATGGATAGGAGGGACTCAAGTGTCTAGTTCCATGAAAGGTGGTAGTCCCACTAGAGATGGAAGCTTTATGTTTAGACAATATGTGCATTTGTTGGTGATGATTATGAATGTTAGGGTATTTATGGATAAATGGATAAGAGGATTGAATGGTAGGGATATTAGATGTTGAGAGTAATGGTGGTAAAGTGGATGGAGGGATATTAGGAGTTGGAAGTAATGGTGGCAAAGTGGATGGTGGAAGGTGTATGGTCACATGCTTTTGACATTTGTAGGATGATGGAGGGGGGATAGAAACATATGTTTTAGGGATATGATAGGATTTATGATGGAAAGTGGACTTGGGATGCATGGAGGAAGTACCAACATTTTTAGGTTGTTGTCCTTGGGGTGTATGTCCAAGGCCATAAGAGTGTAGAGGGACTTTGACATGGATGGGCTTCAAAATACCTTGTTCATCAAGGTCTAGACATTTACCTTGGTGGTTCATGATTTGGAATGCATAATGGACAACGGGAATAGGTGTAGGTGGAGCACTAGACACAAGTTCCTTATTGGATGGAGAAAATGATGCAAAGGGAAGATAATGGTTTTTGTTGTTGTAAGGAGGAACACTCATGAATGAGGGTGGAAAGACCAATATGATATGATGGAGGACTTGCAATGGGGTCAATAGTGGGTGATGGAGGATCATTAGTATTTTGATTAGCATTGTGTTCACTTAGATCCAAGGAATTGGTTCGATCTTCTATGTGTGTTTCAGAGGAATGTGTCTAATCAAGGGAAGTGGATGTTGATAGATCATGGATAGGACTAGGTAGAGGTTAATTGGGAATATGTTTCTCATGGATGGGTATAGGATCAAGTTGCTCATGGATAGGCTCCTCATCATTATGGATATCATCTTGATCATAAAAATGATATAGATTATGGATAGGTTGGATGAAAATGATTTGATCTTTATTAGGACTAGGGCTTGATGTTTGCACATGCTTGGGAGTAGAATCTTGATATAACTCTTGGGTTACTTGAATGGAAGTGGAAGGGGATTTATCATGGAGAGACTTGACATGTTCTTGATGGTTAACAACATAGGAGCATGAAAGAGGGTGACTCAGACTTATGAGGGGAAACTCTTGAATTGTCTCAAGGGGTTGTGGATGACATGGTTGACTTGAATGACTTGGCATGATGTTTGAGGACTATTTTGTATGTTCAAGTATATGTGTTGAATGACATGGTGACAGTTGATTCCTTGCTTGTAGCCCTTGGGTCACATCCTTTGGAGGTGTAAGGGTGGAAGGTGTTGGCTTAGGATTTTTATTTTTATTATGTAGTGGTATGATATACTTCAAGAGTACATAACCTATATTAATGTTTCCCTTGTGAATGGTTACATTAGAACTTAAAGGCTCTTTATTTTGTTTCCCAGGTGGACTCAAATTCACATGTGTTTATCATGATGTGGCTTGACAGGTTGATGTGGCATTGACATGTGAAGAAGTGGTTGGATTAGATTGGTATGAGGTGGAAGGGTAATAATGAATGGATAGCGGATGATGCGTTGGTTGTTGGATTTGAAAAGTGGCCATGAGGTATTGGGCTTGTGCTATGAGTTATTGAATTTGAGGTGACTTGTTTGTTTGAAGTTTTTGTATTATGTCATGGAATTTGTGAATGAGTTGTTGGGGTAAATATGTTTGACTTGTTTTAACCATGTGAAGCATGTGAACAACCTTTTGTGCTATGTCTTCCAATGTTTCCATGGTGTAAAATTATGTTGATTGGATTAAAGAGATGATGATGATTAGGATATGATATGAAATGACAAGATTGTATGATTTGGATGATGTGGCAAGTGTTTATTGGAAGTTTGACTTGGGCACTATCAAACATGATATTTAAAATGTAAATGCATGAACACACACACAAACATGATGATAAATTTGTCTTTGAAGATTATATGTTATGATTAAGCAAACACTTGAATACACAACAACAAGCCTATGACTAGTCAAGTGGGGTATAGCCAATTAGGTCTTAAGATAGTTTGCACAAGGTTGACTAAGGATGATTTGAAAGAAAAATCTTGCCAATAAGTCTGGAGAAGGGGGTAACCCACCCTTCACCTTCACTTCCCAAAGGTATAGAGTTCTTTGGGGCTTAGCTCTGAGTGACAAGATTTCAACTCCCAAACAAGCGTGTCTTTCGATTCACACTTCGATTGAGGTCATCCCCAGGGGTGATGAAATCCCCTAGCAGGCCTCCTATGAAGGGTTTAACAAAAGAAAACCAAGTGAGGTGTTTGTGATCACATACACACTTGATTTACACTCACAATGATTAATTTCCCTTAGATTAGAAATGAAATGTGTGTAAAATAGTTCAAACACTTGTTCTTTTTAGATCCCAAATCAAGATGTGATGGAAGACAATGGTTATTTTTAGCCTCAATTTTTGATGTGATTGAAATCAAGATTCTTTTTAAGAGCCCAAATCCAAATGTGTGACAAACAATGATTAAGAGATGAAGAATGAAATGAGTGCACTTGGTTATTTTCACTTTCGAATCTATTATATATGATTGATATTACTGCTACTATAGCTCCTTATGATCACCTGCAAGATCAAAAAAAATATTATAATGTAGCCAAAGAAAAAATCAAACTCATTAGAAAATTACAATTTCAGATACATGTTTTTGACATAGCTGAATTAGATTTTATTATTTGAAGATCTTATTGATTTGGAAAGTGAAAACTCAAAGAATAGATCCATATTATTTTTTTGAGAGCTTTGCAAAAATGTAAAGAAGTCAAAAAAATTCCTTGTTTTGCTCTCAAAAATGTGGATTTGTGAAAACTATATAGAAAATGAAGATCAATTTTTTTTGCATTGTATTTGACCTCAACATTAAATCTATAAATAAAGACCCCCATTAGAATTTAAATTTATTTCAAAAAATGTAAAAATTTGTAAAAAAATTGCTGATTTGAGTCTAGAAAACTAATTTTATGAAAAAACATAAAATTACAATAATGCCTACAAAATTGATGGTAAACCCTCAATTTTTTTACTGTAGCCTCTTGACATGATGCATAAGAATTTTTGTAAATATTGTGGAAAAATTCATAGCTGTGTAGAAGATATGAAAAAATTTGTAAAACCTATGATTTTATCCAAAAACTGATAGATCTGCAACAAAAAGACAAAAAAACCTACAAGTAGATATTTAAAATGGGGCAAGGCCCCATGGTGGGCACCAAAATGTAGATAGGGAAAAATCCAAAGGTTTTTGTGTTGAAAACAATAAACTAATTAAAACCTATCAAGCACCATGAAGCACAAACTAGAATGAAAGTGTAAATAAATATAATATATGCAAACCAATTTTCAAACTAGAGTTGATTGACCTCCATAGCTCTTCTCCACCTGCATAAGAATGCAATATTTTGAAGGTTGATTGTTGAAATAATGTTGGTTGCTCAATTCTAAAGCATAATGACCTGATGAAGATGATAGATGGTGATTGAAGACTGATTTTGATAGAGTGAAGATGCTAGAAGAAGATTTTATGCAAATGGCCTGTGAAAGGTTAGATTTATAGAGTTTTTGAAGGCAAAAGCTTAGTTGGAAAAGATCAATGGTCAAGATTCAGCTTGGTAAGATGAACGGTACGAGATGGAGAAGTTGGAGAGAAAGATAGAAGCTAGAGAAAAAGAAGGAAAATGTTTCCTTCCCACAAAACCTTTCACTCAAAAATGAAAGAAACTTTCCAATTTTCAAGTTTAGTTATGAGTTGGTTGAAGATAATTCAATAATTAAATAATAAAATTATTTAATTTCATGTGACATGTGGTTTTAGAAGTTTCTAATTAAATATTGAAAAATATTTAATTATGTGTGAAATGTGGATAAGAAGTTCCTAATAAAATATTGAAAAATATTTAATTATGTGTGAGATGGCTTTTTAGAAGATTTTAAAGATGATTTCATGATTTTGGAAAAAGGAAGAATGTTTACTTTATTTAAAATAAAGCAATGCGATTTTTTAGAAGATTTAAAGATGAATTCATGATTTTGGAAAAAAGAAGAATATTTACTTTATTAAAAAATAAAGCAATGTGATAATTAAATTAAATAAATTGTAAAGCTTATTTAATTTAATTAAGAAGAATTAGAAAATGAACAATATAAATAAATAATTAAATTTATTTATATGTAGATTAAATTAGAGATTTAACTAAATAACTTGTATTTAGTTAATTACCATACTTATTATAATGTGACCATTTTTAGGTGTATACATAAACAACACAAAAAATTATAGAAAGGAATATGTGCACTTTGAAATATAGAAATGGCTAGAAGGAGGTCTAAAATGCTAGAAATTCTAGCTTTAATGTTGACCGGGGCTCATTCGCCAAGCTGGGTGAATCAACCCAAAAACTAGGTTTCTATGTAGGAAGATGAATCTACCAAATGGGTATCTGAATCTGTAAAAAATAAGAATTTTGAATGAAAATGGGACTCATTCACCAAAAGTAGAAAATCAATCAAGTTAGGATTTTCTAAAGCTTCAATGTTTGATCTTGCTCTTCTTTGTCTTCTTTGTCCTTCTTGATTGATTTTCGGACCCAAAATCCTAATTTGCAACATGTAGGTCTTGTCCAATGTTCTCTAAGGCTTGATGACAACTTTGAAAAATTTGAATGATTTGACAACTTTTCTCCAATCTTGTTCCTTAGGAAATTTGCAACCTGTTGATGTGTGTTTTAGCACTTTCTCAACGCAGGCAATGCATAAGTGCACTACCTCTCTTGAAAGGCAATCTTCAACAACAAGTTGCTAAAAATTACCCAAAGGTCTCTCAAGTATCAAGTCATGACACAAATGGAATTTCTTAGTTGGTTCAATGTGATTTTACTAGTAATCACAAGGTGCACTTACTAGGTAAAGCTGGAGGGAAGGTGAATCCTAAAATGGAGTTCTTAAGATGGGGGAGTTGGTGTACAATTGTTGTAGGCTCAAATAGTAGTCTGAAACTCCTATTTTAACTTTAGATTTTTCTTTACAATGTGAAATAAACCTTAGCATAGGTCATTTCTTAAAAAAAGGAAAAATGAAGGGAGGAGAAGAAGTTCCTTGATTTGAAACTAGTAGTGTATACTGATCATGGAGGACCCTATTGTGGACAACCTTCCCAAAATAGAATTTCACTTAACTAAATTATATCAATGTATCATGAAATTTGTGCAAGCTTATAATGACTAAAAATATTCAACCATTCATTCACCATAGGCATGAATAAAAGATAGAAGTTTAGAGAAGCTTTTAGATTATTCCTAGGCTAACTTTATGCAGTTGTATATCATCAATAAACAATAGAAAGTATGGACAAAGAAAGTTGCCAGCATACAACAAAATTCTTTAGAATCAATGAACAACATTAACTAATCTACTAGAACAAGCTCAAACATGAAAAAAAAAGTAAACCTACTCAAATTAACTATGGGAGAAGAACCATGTAACACACAACTGAAACTCAAGAATCCACCAAAATTCAATGAAGTTCTATTAAAATTTCAGTAGCATGCCTTTACAACTCAACTCTCTCTTGAAAATAAGAGGAGACCCCATATTTATAATGTTCAAAAAGAAAAATGAATGGACAAGATTGATTTGCATTATGTGGTCAAGATTCACTACAAACTAGGGTTTCACCTACCACCAAATATATTATAATTTAAAAGTACATCCTTGTCTTTTTTCCTATTTTGTCTTCTTCTGGCAGCATTGTAGCTCTTTTGTCATTTGCTGATTTCCTTCTGTTGTAGCTACACTATGAGGAATTTATCATCAATCATAGGAATTCCTTCATTCCTCTTCAAAGTTGCATACTCCACAAATTTTCCAATCAAGGCCTCAAACTTGCTCCATTCCAATATATTTGATTGGATTACCTAAAAATTCAGCCTCCTTGATCTATTTGTGACGGTATCCTAGTCCTTGTAAAATTTATGTGCATTCTTAATCACCTGCTCGAACTGGGCGAAGGCTCAAGCTACAAAACCCATAAAATATGGTGTTAGTGCATCTGTAGTCCCATTCTCCATTTTCTTGTGAAAATATTGCTTTATCTTTTTGGGATCTAACTCAATGACGGGCACATCAAAGTCTGTAATTAAATTTATGTATTCTTCATGAACAAACTGGACTTCCTTGATCCAATCAATCTCAAACTTAATAGAGCACTTGCTCCAATACCTCTTTTCTATGGTCGAGGCTTAGTCTCCACATCTCCATGAGCCAATGATCACATTTTTCAAAAGCAAACTCCTTTTCCTAGGATCCATCGGGTACCTTGAGGATAGCCTCAAGTTTGGGGTATGTGATCTGGTATAGCTTGGGGAGGTCAGTGTAGAATTTCCTTATTCCCTCAAATACTCTCTGCAACTCCAAAAATTTATGGGTGGTCCTAACTACATGCCCTATGCCCATGTTTTCATTGTAAAAGACTTGTCTGAACCAATCCTTCATGGCCTTCATCTAGTTCTTTCTCTTCTCTAGTTGATCAATATGGTCCTTGGATAGTAATTGTGGTGGCGTTGAGGATGTGGTGGGAAGCTCTTCTGCTGATGACCACTATTGAATATAGGATATTAGATCAGCCACCTATGCTTTTAGTTCCTCCTTGGAAACCTTATCCTTGAGTATCTGATGCACGATAGTGGCGATGAACCCTTGGAGGTGATCATTTTTTAATCTCTTGTAGTTGTCCCCAATTCAACAATGGAGATGTTATAAATGATTCCTTCTTCTCCTACCATTAGTGTGGCTATTTGCATTGTTCTATATATGGAGAAATCCATTGTCAACTGAGACCTAACCTTTTGCTTCTTCTCTTTCTTTGTGGTTATTTGGGCTTGAGCTAGGATAGCCTAAAGTCTTGCCCTTGAATCTTTTGAGGTCAGGGTTTTCTTTTTCAACTATTTCTGAAGGCATTCTACTATCTGAGATTCTCCCCTTGGTGATTCATGACCACTTTCTTCTTCATGGGTGTGTTCAATCTCCATTTTCTTATCACTCAAAGATTCTTCTTTTGTCCTTCCTTCCTCATCAAAATCCTGAATGAACACAGTTTCCTTTTGTAGGGACTCAGAGGTGGTGTGCTCTTTGGGGTTGTCTTCCCCTTCAACAAGTTTCTTTCTTCTTCTTCATCATGCCCATGCTCCTCAAGTTGTTCCATTCCTAAGATTTTGTGTGTTTGACCCTCCTCTTAGGGTTTGGATTCTTCTTTCTTTTCCTCTTCCTCATGCTGAGGTGGCATCTTTTCATCATAGTAGATGCCCTTTTCTTGCTCCTCTTTTTCTTGCTTCTTACTCTTCTAAGAGAGGCATTTCTTCATCATGCTTGGGGCTTTTGTCATGTTCCCTAGTTGGAGGTTTAATATCTTCCTCCTTTTCCTTTTCTTTCATTTCTTTCTTCATTAGAGGGCTACCTTTCTACTTCTTTGACATTCTTGAGTTGCCGAGCCAACTCCTCCTCAAGGTCAGGATCAAATGTTTCTACAATGTACTTGGCACTAGGATCTTCAGTGTCTTCCTCTAATAATTTTATTTCTTCTCCCTTGTGCACCACCTTGTCAATTATCAAATGCTAGTACTCAGGGTGCTTGTGGTAATCATCAACTTCCTCTTCTATATCTTTTGTACCTTTCTTCTCTTGTCACTTCAATTCTTCTAATATTTCCATTGTAGCCTTCATCTCTAGTGGTTTTGTTGGAGGAGTATGGATAGGAAGACATACAACAATTTGTGCCAAGGAAACCTATATGGTTGGGTCCATCAACACTCTAGATAATTCTACAGGAATGTTTTGCATATGGTAGGAGAAGGCCTCCAAGAGTGAGAGAGCAAGCATTGGCATGGTTGTTGTTGCCAAGGGAAGTGATTTTGTTGGAGACATGGAAGCAGAGGAAAGAAGAGATGTGGTGGTAGAAGAAGAGTCTATTATCATTACATGTGTCATGGGTAGAGTGGATGCAAGGTGGATAGAGATATCTACCATAGGCGGGGAAGTAGCAACCATCATCTAAATAGGCATGGTGGCAGTAGCAATAGTAATAGTAGTGGTTGCAAGAGTGGAGGTGGTAGGTTGAGATTTTGGCTACTCAGCCTCTAGTCTTTCTCCTTCATGGAGAGGATCTTCTTGGATGGTATCAAGACCTCCAGATGTCTTCGGTCTCTTGGAGGATTCACCCTCTGAAGCTTTTCTTGCATACAGCTTGGGCTTGGGCTAGTTTTCAGCTGCTTCTTTTCTCTTCCTTGACCTAGTGGTTGGAGGGGATCTTGAGGTTACTCTAGTCAGGGCAACAGTTGTCCCATTGTTATCTTCACTTATAGGCTCTTCCTCAAGCTCCTCATAGGTTAGGGTGACCTCTTGTTGCTTCAATTGGGAAATCTACCCATCAATCCATTCATTTGTTTTAGCCTTAATGGGATTTACCAAAATATCAAGGCCATCAACCTCTTGCTCATCCCAGTCAATTAGTGGTAGTGGAAAATTGGAAACTATATTGTACCAAGGATCTATCACTATATTTTTGTCTTCTACTACCTAATCTAGTATGGGAAACAAATTGACTTTCTTCCTAAAATACGCAGTCATGCACATATAGTTCATCATCCACACTTCATTATCATCTTTACAATTGGTCCAAAAATATTCAACACTATGTAAATGGGCATATTCATCCATGACCATCTTCTTCAACATACCATAAGGGTCCATTCTTAGTCAGGGAGTGTAGAACCTCAAGTTATACTCCATGAGCTCTTTATTTGAACTATCAACACATTGGGATGTGTGGAGTTTATATAGCCCTTGGAAGAAAGAGAGGGGATAAGGAATCCCTGCCTTATGCTTGTTGCTCAAGAGGGCATGTGCATGCCACAACTACCAAGAGAGTTCTAGTCATTAGGATATCAGGGCATCTTGTATGGTTTCTCTAAAAATCCTTCAACTCAGATATACGTGAACTTTGGAAATTGAATAAATAAGAAGGAAAATTGTTTGAGGAAAACATTCACACTATGGGAGATCCTTCTTTCAAAGTTACCCCTGATAAATTTGATGATGTAGCCTATGAAGGCATCGTTAACTCTGTAATAATCCTTCTTGAAGTTCCTAAATTGCTATCAAGGGTACATGTCATAAACTTTTAACTCTCTGCCTGGTTCTTCATCGGGAGCTCTAAACAAGCCCTTGTATTGTGTCTTATTGACTAGCAAATAAACCAAGTATGAGGTCATGTAAAACCTTGAAGTCTTCTTGATAGCCATAAATTGCTCATGTAGGCAATTACTGATAATTCCCACCTAATAGAACTTGGTTTTCCCATAGAGAATTTCCTCCATAAAATACAAAATCAATTATTGGAAGTAGGTTGTAGTTGGAAGGCCCATGACTCTGCTGAATAGGGTCACCAAATCATGGGAATCCTTGTAAAAGTCACTATGGAAGAGCTCCTAGGGAACCTTTGTAGCACTGCCCCTCTTCTCTTTCAGCCGGTATTGATTTATGAGTCTTTTACATTTGAGGGGATCTTCATCCTGCATGTCCTTGCCATCTTCCTTGGTTGCTTCTTCCATCTCACTGAAGGTAGGGCTATAGAAGGTCTTTCTTATTAACTTGGAAAAGAGAAAATCTAGAATGTTCCTATCTCTATCCACAATGGTTCAGGTCTCCTCTTGGTAGGCCTCTTTGTAGGCCATCACAAGTTTAGGGGAAACAAGAGTGGGAGGGAAGCCTGCAGCTTTAACTAATCCACTACCTCTAATATTTTCTTTTACTTTTTTTGGTAGGGTTGATTTAGACCCTTTGCTTGAACTCATTTATTTCCATGTGTTTGATGTTTGTGTCTGAGACTTCCTTCTAGCTCGAGGTGATCTTGGAGTTGAGAGGTTCTCCTTGGAACTTATACTTCGTCTGATCTTTATCTTCTTTTCCATGAGGTACTTTTTTTGTTTTCTTTCCCTTGCCTTTTTCCATGACCACCTCCGAGGGTCCTACACTTGATTCCATAAATATTGTAGGTGAGAAAGAAGTGAGCACATTCAAGTATGAAATCATGGGAAAGTCACAATCTTGTAGAATGATGTTAGATTGAATAATTCATCATTTAAGTATCCTAAAATTTCTTCCATATTGGCACTAACATTTTATAGGAGGGAATTTGAACAATTTGGGCCCAGAGGATTGGAATTCCTTAGGCTGATAGGTGTTTTTGAGCAACTACAAGGGGGATGTCAATTAGGGTATGGCAGCTTGCCTATCTTGAGTCACATTCAAATTTTTTTCTATTTGTGGGGTCGATCAAGGAGCTTGTTCTATTTTGGCACATGGTTCAAAGTTTGCATGATAATTGGAGGGCATTAAGATCACCCTTTGGGCAATTGAAATCAGGAGGCAACTTAGTTGTTTTGGGTTTGCCATTGAAAATGGCTATGGCAAGATGGCATCCCATGGGCTGAGTTTCACTTGGTGAGACCCATGGCTCTAGAAGGTAGTGGCATCACTCAGTTATTTTTCACAACATTTTGGATTGGAAAGAGTAGAAGGATGTTGGGCCGCAACTCTTTGAAATGGCGGGAGTCACACGGTGGCCTGCCAAGGTAAACCCATGGATGTAGGCCCACAAAAGGCCTTCAGATATATTCATTCACCATTTTGAAATCCTAGTAGCAAAAGGGATGTCAGGTTCTGGAGTGCAGAAAGGTGGTCCAAAAAAGTAGTTCGAGATGGCAGTTTTGCCACAATAGCCTACAGATGGAAGTCTATCAGGTGAGACCTAAAATGAGGTTAGCACTTGGTCATTTGAAAGGAAAATGAAGTTGATAGGTGAAGATAGACTTGGGGCTTGATGATTAGTTAGATAGGTCATGAAGGTTGCTTGAGATAACAAGGTGTAAATAGACCTTCCTAGGTGGACATCTGTGAGATAGGACCCGCATGAGACTAAGACTTGAAGATTTCATAAGAGTTTGATCATAGGGCAATTGGAAGGGAAGGGTCTGGACATCAGAAGGCTAGGCTCAGAATTTCATTTAGGATGGTAGATCATGAATGGTGCCCTAGGGATGGAATCCTATGAAGGTGGGCTTGGATAAGTCATTGGATTCCTTATTTCATCTTGTGAGTTTCTGACCAAATTTCAAGCAGCTAAGAAAGGGGGTCCTCCCACGATGGTGGACTCGAAAGGGGTGTTCACCACTTTAACTTTAACTTCATTTCAAAGGTTATCAATGGTAAGGGGAGTTCACAAACCCATAGAGTGTAAATGCTCTGGCTTATGAATGATGATGGAGAGTTGAGGTTCTACAATCGGATTATGAGTGATTTGTGAAGTTTTCCAAGATTTTAACATATGAGTTTTGTTTGCTTTTGTTTTATTTAGCTAGTTATTAGGTTTTTTCTCTCTTCAATTTCATCAATTTTTTTGAAATCAAAGAAAACATAATGGAGGGCACGGGACAAAAAAATCACCATAAGAATCCAACAAATAAACACTGCCAAATAGACAGTAAATATCTCAAACGACAAACAAACAATGTGGAAGTAATGGCAGCACTGGAAGCGGGTTCTAACTTCTTTATGATCATCTTCAAAGTGAAAATGATTGTTTAAAATGACCTATTTCTAGGAAATGATGTATTAAATGTGGTCATTAAATGTTTTTATAGTAGGGTGGGTTTGGTGAGCTATCATATGAAAATGGTGGCAAAAGCGCCATGACCCACCAGGTGGGTAGTAGTCAGTGGTCAACCGCTTGAGTTGTTCAGTAATAAATAGATGATACTAGAGGGTTTGGGTCGTGGTGGTCAGAGAGCTGCTGAGGGAAGTCCATTTGGAATGGTGAGGAAGCAACAAAACCCTAAGAGGGGCTGCCTGACAGGGTAGACTTGACTAGCCCCAAGGACACCAATTTGAAAAGTTACGGCAAACAGCTAGTGGGAACCAACAAAGGCCTAAAGCCTTGAAAATTTGAGTGGGAAAAACATGTCAACTCAAGATGAACTATCTAAGGCTCATTGACCACTTAGAACATGAAAATAGGGTGGCCACACAAAACAAGATGACAATGAAGTGACCCAACAATACAAAAGAAAGAGGGTCCCCATTTAGAGCGAGGCATGTGTGCTGAAGGAACAAAAAATGGAAACTCTACTAGAGAACACTCCTGAGCATTCTTAGGGTAAGTATTCATTTAGAACCTAGAATATTTGGTTTCATAGACTAGGGTTAGACTTCCAAAAGTGAACTAAGAGAATAGGATCCTTAGTTGAGTCAACCCACAAAGCATCTCAGAAGTGTGTGTGTTCAATGAATTTCATTCCCTTCCCTTTGAAACTATGACAAGTGGCAGCTAATTGAACCAAGCAAGCTACATGAATTGTCCAACCCCAAAAGTAACCTAGACATTGCCCTGCTACCAGTCAGGCATCCATAGCATCATCAGAGTTTTTGCTTTGACCCTAAAAACATTGCTCTACTGCCAGCTAGGCATCCATAGCCTCAGTAGAGTTATCTGTACACCCATACAGTTGCTTAATTTCAACAATTTTCTTTTCTTTTTCTCTTTTGATATTTCTTTTGACACTTTCTTCTTTCACTCAACTGTGTAAGAATTGAAGCCTACTATGGGTTTGGGAACCACAGTGGTTACTGGAGTGGACTTAAGACTTTTCACTTACTAATTTTTCATAGCAACCACTATACAACTCTTTGGAAACAGTTAATATGCATTTTGTGCTGGATCTGAGATGAACATAAAAGGAAGATTCAACCAAGGATCAGGTTCTAAGTCAAAGTTCAAGTGTGGAAACCATTCCATGGCCGCTATCAAAGATCAATAGTTGAGAGTGAATATTTAGCCAGAGAACACTAAGTGTGGGTAGTAGAGTGAATCGTTCATTGAATGAGCACAACCACCACAGTAGAAATGAGGAACACCCTCATCAAGAAAAAGTAGTCAAGAAGCGAGTAAAATAAAAGTGACGAGAAGTAATAGAACAAAGCAACCAAAAACAAACTATATACAAATATTTATAGGAGTAGCTCAAAAAGTGCTTAGGCTTGGAAGTAATCCTTTAGGTGCTGCCCATCGATAGGCAATGAGACATCCTCACTAGTTAAGGTTTTGAGGTGGAAAGCATTGTCTTCAATAATTTCAGCAATCTAAAGGGGGCCAAGGAAGAGCTTTTAAAATTTGTCATGTCCCCCTTTCTTCTCATGGGCCTTGTCCCAATATAGGACTAGATCAATGATTCTAAAGGCCTTGATTTTGACTCAGTAGTCAAACCATCTCTTGACTACACCCTAATGTTTTGCAAAATTTTCTATAGCATAGTCAAGCACTTCTTCTAAGTGTAACAACTCAGCCAAGTGAGCTTTTCTATGATCCCCCTCTTTGTAAAATCCATTGATGAATTGGAGGGTGGGGATTTTCAAGCGGATATGGAATATAGGCTCTAAGCCGTAGATAAGATGAAATGGGGACTCACCAAGGGAAACCTTGTGGCATGTGCAATTTTTCCAAAGGGAAAAGTGAAGCTAAGTATACTAGTCTGTGGGATTCCTATCTAGTAGTTTTTTTATCATAGTGATGAGATTCTTGTTTGTGGGTTCTTCCAAGCCATTTTCCTGGGGATAGTAGTTAGACAAAAACTTGAGGGAAATTCCATAATCAAAGGCCCAAGAAGAAAATTTAATCATGGAAAATGTAGGGGCATTATCACACCAATGCATATGGGCAACCAAAATGATTGAAAATGAAATTGTCAAGAAAATTCATAACTCTCTGTTGTGCATTGCCTTCATGCAATGGCTTTTGTCCATCTAGTGTAATAATCAAAAGTAGTTAGAATGTACCTTTGTCCTATAGATGATGGTAGGCTTACCAGGCCAATGAAGTTGAGACCCCATTGTGCGAATGGTCTCACCTCTAGAACTAGTTGCAATGGGATAGCAACATTCTTTTCTTTGGTTGTGGCGGTCTAGTAGATATGGCACATACGAACATGGTTGTGAGCATCCTTAAAAACTATCAACCAATAATATCCCACTTGTAAGATTTGATGACTAGTCGAAGGGCTAGATCCATGACCAGTGCCAAGTTTGTAGTGAAATTATTTCAAAACCTAGTCTGATTCTTCTTTGTCGAGGCATCTTCGATAGACACCTTCATGATTCCTCTTGTACATGATGGATCCTTGCAGCATATAGCTACTACTTTTCAATCTAAGGGCACATTTTTAAACTCCTTTCAAGTGATATGGGCACTTTTTGTGCAACAAATAATAGACGATGTCATCGTACCATTCACCCTGGGGAAACATCTTCAAGCTAATATTGTTGTACTACAAGTTCAAGTCCCGCTTCTACTATTATCTTGACTAGTGTTCGAGTAAGTTCCTGTCCACTTACCAATTTCATGGGCTGAATTTCCATATCATATTCTTGTAGTAGGGTAATCCACTTGGATCTTCATTCTTCTAGCTCATTTTGCATGAGCAACGTCTTCACTGCTGGGTCAAGGACTATGGCAAACACCTTATTGTATATGATGTAATGTCTAAACTTCTTAACTCCTCTAAAAATAGCATATGCTTGTTTTTCCACATTGTGATACCTTAGTTCAACATCTTTCAAGGGAGCACTCATGAGGGCGATTGGGTGCTCATTTTTTTCATTGTTCTTTTGATTCAAGATGCTAGCACACAAGTGATCTAAAGAAAATGAATAAATGTAGAAGGGCTTCAAATAATCTGGGCTGACTAGGATGGGTTCCTTAGTAATATCTTTTTTAATTTATTCAAAGGATTGTTTTGCTTTTGGTATCCACTCAATCTTAGCATCTTATTTTAACATGGCATTGAGTGGCTTGGTGATTTTAGTAAATCCTGTGATGAACTTCCTGATGAAGTTGATCTTTCTAAAGAAATATTGTAGTTCTTTCTTGCTACCTGGTAGTTGAATCTTTAGTAGGGATTGGATACACTTGAGATCTATTGAGATACCTTGCTCTAAAATAACATGCCTGAGCAATTTTCCTTTAGTGACTCTGAAGATACATTTCTTCGGATTAAGGTAATCCCCAAATTCTCAGCACCTCTAAAAGACTTTGCATAGGTCAGGGACATGATCACTCTACTTCTTTGAGAACATAGTCAAATCATCCATGTAGAGGATTATACACTTTCCAAACAAATTTTTAAAGGCTATGTCCATTGCATGTTGAAAGGTGGTGCCAACATTGATGAGCACAAATGGAATTATTTTGTAGGAAAAGGTCCCCCACTTGGTGGTGAATGTTGTCTTATGTCAATCTTTGTATTGTTCCATCACTTGATTAAACCCAGAATATTTGTCAAGAAAGTACATCATCTGTGATCCTTTAACAATCTGGAGTACCTCATCCAATGAAGGCACGAGATAGTTGTCCTTCTCTAAAACTCTGTTTAAATTGTGGAAGTCCATGCACAATCTGATTTCTCCATTCTTTTTCCTAACTAGGACCAAATTATCCACCCACATGTAGTGCCTAACTAGAAAGATTATTTTGGTTGAAAGTAGTTTCTACACCTCTTCATAGATGATAGGCTTCAACAAGGTGTTGATAGGGCATTGTATTTGTTGAAATGGTCATACATTGGGCTTGAGAGGGATGGTATGTGTGATAATGGAGGTATCATAGGTCTTCAAATCTTCATAGCTCCATGCTACCACATTGTGATACTTGTTCAAAACATCAATAATTCCCTTCTTTTCTTTTGTAGTACACACCTTTCCAATGAACACATTTTTAACTTCCTCAACCATTCTGAGGTTGTGAGTATCACACTAGTTGCTTATGGTGTCCTTTGTTTGTTGATCTAGATCCTTGATTTGATCTAAGTCAAATATGTGCTCTAGCTAAACCATACCTCATGGAATAGTGTTGGTTTTAAGGTTGATGACTCCCTCCATGTCAATTTTAGCTTCTTTTGGATCAACTTCATCGATTATTTAAGTTGCAATTACATCAGAGCTAGTGATAAACTCTAATATATGCTTATCATCATTGAATACCTAGAAATGAGTGACATAGCTAGGTACAAATGGGGTGGATGTCAATTCAAATATGAATCATTTGAGACCAAACAAAGATAGGGGTTGTAGTGTGATGGCTACTTGAGCCAAAGCATCGGCGGTATGATTCAGAGAACATGGGATCAATTGTATATTGAAAGAATCTAGACTCTCTAAGAGATCCCAAACTCTATGCCTATAGTTTTCAAGCCTTTTGTCATGACATGAGTATACTTTTCTAACTTTTTGACTACCAATTCAGAATTACCAAAAACTTGTAACATTTTGACATTCTTTCTGAAAGCCATTAGGAGACCATGGACCAAAGCTTCATATTCTACTACATTGTTGGTACAATAAAATTGAAGTCTATGGGTAGCAAAGTCAGTCTTACCCATGGGACTAATGAGGTCGAACCCAGTGCCAACTCCTTCCTTTGACTTGGATCCATCAAAGCACAAGATCCAGAACTTGGAAGGTTCTTTGACTTTAGGACCAATCATGTGTTCATTCCTTTTAGGTTGTGTGATTACATCTATAACCTCTAGAGTAGGAATTGGTTCAACATGATTAGGGGAAGGTTACCTTGTTGGCATCCCCTTTAGAGGAGTGACTTGTCCTTTAACATGTTCTAATATTGTTTGGCACAAACACATTCAAACTCAGAGTGGGCAGAGTTGTGAACTTTGTACTAGCTTGGTAGTAAGAAGTCTTGGAAGTCCATCTTCAACCCTAGGCTAAGTTGATCTTATACACACTTCTCCATGAAGTCTTGAAAACCATCTAGAAATCCTAAATTATCATCTTCATAAGGCTCTTCATCTTTGAATTCTATCCAACATTTATGTGCGCTGAGATGCACAGGCCAAGTTGGTCGAAGAACTACATTGCACCAAGAAGACCTCTATAGCTAGTTCTTCTTCTTGAGGCTCCACTTCTCCCCGATAAGCAGAGGGATAGTAATTTCCTAATTTAGTTTTAGCAAACAACAACTCATTGGTGGTGTTGTTGTATTCCATGATCATAAACTTCATGCATGGCTCCCAATTTATACGGATCTAGTTCAGAAGCCCTTTCCATGGTAGCCTCATGTGAGAAAAGTTGGTTGCAACATACCCATTCAATGCATAGGTAAAGCATCATCCCAGGATAATTCTGTATGTATCTTGAATGTCTGCAACTTGAATTTCAATAAATTGTTGCACCCTCGGGTCTACAACAATATGCATGGGTATACGATTGATCTCCCCAACAATATTCATGTTAGTTTTTTCTAGCTAAGTCACTTTTCTTCTTGAAGGTGGGGTTAATCCTGAGGGCTTTGCACATTGCCAACAACATGACATTGGCTGATGCTCCTGAGTCAATCAGATAATTATGCAAATTCTTTCCAAATATTCTAATTATTGTAAGAAAAGGGAGCGTCTCAAACTTTCTTTGGAAGAGACCCATAGGCACATCCACCTGAGCCACTTGACCCTTATCCTTTTCATTTTTATTTTCCTTGGACTTCCCTTGACTTTGCTCTTTGGCAGGCTATTTTCTAACTTGTTGGTTGGTGGGAATATCCGTCTTTTTGCCTATTATTTCTTGGATTATAGGCTCATGTCAAGGTTCTTCAAAGGTGACTCTCTTGGTAGGTATTTCTTTTATTGTTTTAGAGGATGGGGTTCCATTAATTACCCTAATGAAGGCATACCTAACTATAGGAACCTTGAGAAACTCAAAGGCGAACAAGCTGATCTTAACCTTCTTAAATTCTTCAGCAACATATTCCCCCATTTGTTCAATTTTAGGTTCAAAGGATCTACCTATGGACAAGCTAGCAGGCTAACTTTTTGTTTGATTTGGTTGTTTTCCATTTTTCTATTATTTCTTAGGCACATTGGGATAGCTAGGGTTGTTACTAGCATTGCGATCAAGTGGGATGTTGAAATTGTTAGGTGGAATGAAAGTAGTGAAAGGTCCTCCTGCTTGTTTTTTGCATAGGAAATATGGAGTGGTTCTTTGATGGAACATTTGGACCTCATCTTCATGAAAATCCTCATCATCTATAGGGGCATTATCTACTAAAGTATAGAGCTAAGATAAAGCTTCTTCATTACTTACCTCTTTTACTTCTTCATTTTTGGCATAGGTAGTCTTGATCTCAGGCTTGTTTCTCTCACTTTATGGGAATGAGGCCTGGTTGACCACAAGATAGGAAGATTCATAGGGCTTGGATGGAACTATGTCTCTGCAATTTGCACTGTCAATGGCATTTTAGACCTCCACTTGGAAGATATTAACAGTTGTCTAGAACTCGGGGCTATCCAATTCAAAATGCTTGTTTTTCTTGTGAATCTGGCACCATCTGGATAGAGTGGCCTCAGCAAGGTAGACTTCACTAGTTATATTTTCCATATTGTTAGGTTGATCAAGAGTAGGAATACCCCCATTATTTTTCCGTGTATTCCATTTCATTTTTTCCTCTGGGAGGGCACCCTTTTGAAATTCTGATTAGAATTTTTCCCCCATTCATAGTTTGGTCTAGAGGATATACTTGCCTTATGGCTATCCCTATTATCTTAGCTATCTCAATTAAGACTAGCTTAAATGCTACATTGAGAAGCTTGCAGCTAGTTGTTCTAATTTCTCAAATGTGTCATCTTTGTGGACATATTTCAGATCATCTTTGTGAGCTCATCCAATTGAGCCTTCTCTGTATTATTTGGCTACAATGTTTGATTTTGGAGAAAGATAGGCTGGGCCACCAGTTGATTTTACTAAGCAGGAAGAAATTCAATCCCTTGCATGTATAGGGGCACTTGAGACTATTGTGAAGATGCTTGCTGTTGCTGGGGCTATAGGTAGTGAGGCACTAGGGGCACTTGGTTCATAGGTTGTCATAGATGAGGCACTATAGGTAGTTGTAGTACTTGATTCATTAGAGGTGTCTGATGTTACAATGCTTGGCTAAGACCTTAAATCTATAGGAAATGGTAACCCTACCCTAAGGAGGGCACGAACTGGAAATGTTTTGACCCAAGTCAGTGCTAGTAATAATCTCCTCAAAGTAAGCATCCACCAATCTAGCTAGAGCTGGTCACATTCTCTTCGGCAACATCATTGAGCACATATGGGGCTTGCAACCTTGTATAGGCTCAGTGGAATTGATCATTGAAGGAGTTTATTGGCTTATTGATTTCCTTACAAACTAATGTGAATTGTCAATATAGCTCTGAAGAGCTAATTGGGATCTTGTACTTCTACAGGAACATATTCATCAACAAATCCCAAGATGTTGTGGAACCCATCGACAAGTTAAGATACAATTAGAAGGCCTCTTCCACCAATGAATAAGGGAAAATCCTACATGCCACATCTTCCTGATCGATCTGCATGTCTTTCAATGTTCTTTGAAATATCTTGATGTGTTCTTCAGCTATCATCTATAGATCTCAAGGATTGAACTTTGAATAGAAGCTCTCTAGATTCTTAGGCATATCATGGTAATAATTGAAGTGAAACAAAGAAGGATTATTCCCTAGCCAAGCCATGAGGGGAGGAAAGGGTGGTATTTGATACTCAACAATGATTTTGGGCTGCACAGGGGTAGCAACAGTTTGGACTGGGCCTTGGACTTGGAGGGCATGGGAAGGGGAAGCACCCTGACTATGGGAAGCAAGCGGTGGGAAAGCAGTGTGCTATGACTAAAGGGAAGGGATAGAGGTGAAGGAAGTTTGCTGAATATGGGGTGAATGGAAGGAGAAAGGAGGCGAAGGTGAAGGTGATGTGGATGGAATGAAGGAGGAAGAAAAGGATGCATCCCCTCCTTTGGTTCTTCTAGCTCTTATAGGGGGCTATAATTCCTAGAATTCCCCTTTGTTTCGTGTTGACCTTATAATTCTCTAGAATCTTTTAGGGGAAAATGAACCAATTCAATCTAGCTTAACCTAGAGGCCCTCCTTCTAGTGCCAATCTTGTTGATGTGTTTGTTAGCACTTTCTCAACACAAGCAATGTGCACTACCTCTCTTGAAAGGAAATCTCCAACAACAAGTTACTAACAATTACCCCAAGGTCTCTCAGGTATTAGGTCATGACACGAATGGAATTTCTCATTTGGTTCAACATGATTTTTCTCGCAATCACATGGTACACTTATGGTGTTAAGCTAGAGGGAAGGTGAATCCTAAAAAGGAGTTTCTGAGATGGGGGAGTTGGTGTACAATTGCTATAGGCTCAAACAATAGTATGAAACTCCTATTTTAACTTTAGATCTAGCTTTACAATGTGCAATGAATGTTAGCATAGGTCATTTCTAAGAAAAAAAGGAAAAAAGGCAGGGAGGAGAAGAAGTTCCTAGATCTCAAATTAGCAATGCACAATGATCATGGAGGACCTTGCTATGAACAACCTTCCTAAAATAGAATTTCTCTTAACCAAATTATATCATGAAAACAACAAAGTAAACCTACTCAAATTAATTCACTATGGGAGAAGAACCATGTAACACACAATTGAAACTCAAGAATCCACCAAAAGTTAATGAACTTCTATTAAAATTTAAGCAACATTCCTTTACAACAACTCATCGTTCTCTTGAAAATGAGAGGAGACCCCCTATTTATAGTGTTCAAAAAGAAAAATGAATGGCCAAGATTCACTACAAACTAGGGTTTCACCTACCCCCAAATATATTACAATTTAAAACTACATCCTTGTCTTTTTCCCTATTTTGTTTTCTTGTGGAAACATTATAGCTCTTTTTTCTTTTGCTAATTTCCTTCTATTGTAGCTACATTGTGAGAAATTCATCATCAATCATAGGAATTCCTTCATTCCTCTTAAAAGTGCTATACTCCATAAATTTTCCAATCAAGGCCTAGAGCTTGCTCCATTCCAATATATCTGATTGGATTGCCTAAAAATTCAACCTCCTTGATTTGTTTGTGACAGTATCTCAGTCCTTGTCAAATTTATGTGCATTCTTAATCACCTACTCAAATTGGGTGAAGGATCGAGCTAGAAAACCCATGAAATCCAGCATTAGTGCATATGTAGTCCCGTTCTCCATTTTCTTGTGAAAGGAGGGCCTTATCTTTTTCAGGATCTAACTCAACAACAGGTACATCAAAGTCCATCAATTTTTTGTATTCTTAACACATAGCTCAGACTTCCTTGATCTAATCAATCTCAATCTCCACCTCATGGAGCACTTGCTCCAATAGTTTTTTTATGTGGTTAAGGCTCAATGATCAACTTTTTCCAAAGAAAACTCCTTTTCCTAGGATCCATCAAGTACTTTGAGGATAGCCTCAAGTTTGGGCTATGTGATCTGGTATAGCTCAAGGAAGTCAGTGTAGAATTTCCTTATTCCCTCGAATACTCTCTGCAACTCCAAGAATTTGTTGGCAGTTTTAACCACATGACCGATGCCCATGTTTCTATTATAAAGGACTTGTCTGAACCAATCCTTCATGGCCTTTGTCTAGTTCTTTCTCTTCACTAGTTGATCAATATGGTCCTTGGATAGTAATTATGGTGGCACCGAGGATGTGGTGGGAAGCTCTTCTATTGATGACCACTATTGAATATAGGATATTAGATCAGCCACCTATGCTTTTAGTTCTTTCTTGGAGACCTTATCCTTGTGCATATGATGCATGATAGTGTTGATAGACCCTTGGAGGTGATCAATTTTCTACTCTCTTGTAGCTATCCCTAAGTCAATGATGGAGATGATATAGTTGATTCCTTCTTCTCCTACCATCGGTGTGGCTATTTGCACTATTCTAGATCTGGAGGCATCTATTTTCAGCTGAGACATGACCTTTGGCTTCTTCTCTTTCTTTGTGGTTATTTGGGCTTGAGCTACGATAGCCTTGAGTCTTGCCCTCAGATCTTTTGAGGTCAGGGTTTTCTTTTTCAACAATTTCTCAAGCCATTTCGGTATCTGAGATTCTCCCCTTGGTGATTCATGACCATTTTATTCTTCATGGGTGTGTTCAATCTCCATAACCTTATCACTTGAAGCTTTTTTTTTTGTCCTTCCTTCCTCCTCATTAGAATCTTGAATGAACACAACTTCATTTTGTGGGGACTCAGAGGTGGTGTGCTCTTTGCGGCTATCTTTCCCTTCAGTAGTTTTCTTTTCTTCTTCTTCATCATGCCAATGCTCCTCGGACTATTCCATTCTTGGGATTTTGTGTGTTTCACCCTCCTCTTGGGGTTTGTCTTCTTCTTTCTTTTCCTCTTCCTCATGCTAAGGTGGCATCTTCTCATCATGTTGAAGGCCCTTTTCTTGCTCCTCTGTTTCTTTCTCTTCTTGCTCTTCTAAGAGAGGCATTTCTTCATCATGCTTAGGGATTTTTTCATGTTCCCCATTTGGAGGTTTAGTATCTTCCTCCATTTCCTTTCTTTCATTTCTTTCTTCATTAGAGGGCTTCCTTTCTACTTCTCTAACATTCTTGAGTTGTCGAGCCAACTCCTCGAGGTTAGGATCAAATTTTTCTACAATGTACTTGGTGCCAGGATCTTTAGTGTTTTCCTTTGATGATTGTGTTTCTTCTCCCTTGTGTACCACCTTTTCAATTGTCAGATGCTAGTACTTAGGGTGCTTGTGGTAATCATCACCTTCCTCTTTTATATATTTTATAGCTTCCTTCTCTCATCAATCCAATTCTTCTAATATTTCCATTATAGCCTTCATCTCTGGTGGTTTTTTTGGAGGAGTATGGATAGGAAGATGGGAAGAAATCTATGCCAAGGCAACCTATATGGGTGGGTCCATGAGCACTCTAGATAAATCTGTAAGAATTTTTTCCATATGGTAGGAGAAGACCTCTGGGAGCAAGAGAGTGGGTTGTGGCATGGTTGTTTCCAGGGGGAGTGATGTTATCAGAGACATGGAAGCAAAGGAAAGTAGAGAGATTGTGGTAGAAGAAGAGTATATTATCATTATTTGTGCCATGGGAAAAGTGGAGGCAAGGTGGATTGAGATATCCACTATAGGTGGGGAAGTATCAACCATCGCCTTAGAAGTAGGCATGGTGGCAGCAACAATAGCATCAGTGGTTGCAAGAGTGGAGGTGATAGGTGGAGATTTTGGCTACTTAGCCTCTAGTCTTTCTCCATCCTGGAGAGGGTCTTCCTGGATTGTATCAAGACATCCTGATGTCTTCAGTATCTTGGAGGATTCACCCTCTGAAGCTTTTCATGCATACACCTTAGGCTTGGGATTATTTTTAGCTGCTACTTTTCTCTTCCTTGACCTAGTGGTTAGAGGGTATCTTGAGGTTTCTCCAGTTGGGGTAGTAGTTGTCCCACTATCAGTTTCACTTACAGCCTTTCCTCAAGCTCCTCATGGGTCAGGGTGACCCCCTATTGCTTCAATTGGGTGATTTTTCCATCAATTCATTCCTTTGTTTTAGCCTCAATGGGCTTTGTTAGAATATCGAGGTCATTAACCTCTTGCTCATTCCAATTAATCAGTGGCAATGTAAAATTGGTAACTGCATTCTACCAGGTATCTCTCACTATATTTTCATCTTCTACTACCTGATCGGGTATAGGAAATAAATAGAATTTCTTCACAAAATACATATTCATGCACATATAGTTCCTCATTCACACTTCATTATCATCTTTACAATTGTCCCAAAAATCTTCAACACTATGTAAATGGGTATATTCAGTTGCAACCATCTTCTTTAGCTTACCATAAGGGTCCATTCTCAGTCAAGCAGTGTAGAACCTCAAATTATACTCCACGAGCTCTTTATCTGAATTATTAGCACATTGGGATTTGTGTTCATATAGCCCTATGCCGAAAGAGAGGGGATAAGGAATCCTTGACTTATGCTTGTTGGTAAAGAGGGAATGTGTGTGTCATAGCTATCGAGAGAGTTCTAACAAGATTATTTAGTCATTGGGAGACCAGGGTAGCTTGTATGGTTTCTCTAAAAATCCTTTAGCTCAGATAGAGGTGAACTTTGGAAATTTAACAAATAAGAAGGTAAATTCTTTAAGGAAAGCATTCACATTTTGGGAGACCCTTCCTTCAAAGTTACCCCTAAGCAATCTGATGATGTGGCCTATGAAGGTGTCATTAACTCTGCAATAATCCCTCTTGAAGTTCCTAAGAAAAAATTGAGGGTACCTGTCATAAACCTTTAGCTCTCTTCCTGGCTCTTCATCAAGAGCTCTAAACAAGCCCCTGTATTATGTATTATTGTCCAGCAAATAAACCAATTATGAGTTCATGTAAAACCTTGAAGTCTTCTTGACAGCCATAAATTGCTCATGTAGACAATTGTTGATAATTCCTGCCCAATAGAACTTGGTTTTACCATGGAGAATTTCCTCCATGAAATACAACATCCATTCTTAGAAGTAGGCCACAGTTGGAAGGCCCATGAATCTACTTAATAGGGTCACCAAGAAATGGTAATCATCATAAAATTCACTGTAGAAGAGCTCCTAAGGAAGCTTTGCAGCACTACCCTCTTCTCTTTTAGCCAGTATTGATTTATGAGTCTTTTACATTTGAGGGGATCTTCATCCCACATATCCTTGCCATCTTCCTTGGTTACTTCTTCCATCTCCTCGAAGGTAGGGATATGGAAGGGATTTCTTATTGACTTAGTGGAGCAGTAAGCCAAAATGTTCTTGTCTCTATCCACAATGGTTCAAGTCTCCTCTTGGTAGGCCTCTTTGTAGGCCATCATGAGTTCATGGGCAACAAGAGTGGGAGGGAAGCGTGCAGCTTTGGCCAATCCACTACCTCTGATCTTTCTTGCATTTTTTGTGGTAGGATTGATCAAGACTCTTTGCTTGAACTCATCTATGTCCACATGTTTGATGTTTGTGTCTAAGACTTCCTTCTAGCCTAAGGTGATCTTGGAATTGAGAGGTTCCCCTTGGAACTTATACTTCATCTGATCTTTATCTTCTTTTCCATAGGGTGATTTTGTTGTTTTGTTTCCTTTCTCTTTTTCCACAGCTGCCTCTGAGGATCCAGCACTTGATTCCATAAATCCTATGAGCAAGAAAGAGGTGAGCACATTCAAGCATGAAATCATGGGAAAGTTAGCCACAATCTTGTAGAACAATGCTAGATTGAATAATTATTCATTTAAGTATCCTAAAATTCTTCCAGATCAGCACTAACATTTTACAAGATGGAATTTGATCAATTTGGGCCCATAGCATCAGACTTCTTTAGGTTGATAGCTATTTTTGAGCAGTTACAGGAGGGACAACAATTAGGGCATGGCAGCCTACCTGTCCTGACCTTCCTTCAACTTTTGTCTATTTGTGGGTGTTGGTGTAATTATATGTATTGTACCTTGTCCTAGGTCATAATTACACCTTAGTTAAGTTTACTTAGGGACCACATAGGAGGTTGTTGGAGATTTTCCACTTTTGGTGGACTTGACATATCATTACCACATCACTTCCACCTTTTGTGGACACATCATGTTTTCATCTCTCCACCTTTTGTGGTGATTATCACATTATCACCTTTCCACTTTAGGTGGAGTGATAGCTTTTCATAGTTGTCTCATGTCATAAGATTATGACACTTATCATAATCTTATGCCCTTCTATGTTCTCACCTTGGCTATTTAACCAAGGGGTCTCCTATGTACTATTGGCCAATTACATTCTATTTCATTGATAGAATGTAGTTTATTCTTGTCACTTGTTTTGCTCTCTCTCTTATGCTTGTGCTTTCTATTAGGCCTCTAGATCTTGGGCGGCTACCTTCATAGCCAATTCTTACATGGTATCAGAGCTATTGGAGTGCCTTTAGTTAGTCATTTAGAGAGATTCTTGGAGGGTTCCATTTTTGGCCTTGTATTACAGGTGCATTTTGGGAGCTTCTTGCATCAGATCTGAACTCACCATTGCATCCAGAGAGTCCGAGATAGTCAGATTTGCCTTTTGTTTTGTCTTAGTTGGACATTGGAGGCCAAATCTGTAAAGGGTTGAAGATTGAAAGTGGTTGCTAGATCTAGGAGCTAGCTACCACTTCGGAGCATTTTCAGCTGAAAAGCACATTGCCATCATGCTTAGAAGGGTCAAAAATGCGTAAATCGACTGTCAATTCATCCAAATCGGAGCAAGTTGTCCATTGAGGAATTTTTTTTTTGCTGGCCAAGCTATACAACCTAGCCATTATTGTGTCAAGTACGATATTTAAAAAAAAAACAAAAGAAAGAAATTAGTATAGTCTGCGGACTGTACAGTCCATAGAGTTGTACCTTTGGTATCATTGCAGTGGTACCGATGCCGCCATGTGGCAAGAGGCCACTAGCCCGCCGAACCCCACGTGGCCCCAACATCTCCGCCAAACCGCGGCCCACTGGCAGGCAGCTGGAATATTTAAAATCTAGTAGTTGGTTTTTGAAATTCTAGCAATCGGCATCATTTTGGAGAATTTTCGAGAATATTTTGTCGGCATAAGGTATATCCCGACAAGTTTTGTGGCAGAGTGGGATGGCAATGGTGATGTGCATACGACCATCAAATTTAAACCTTTTACGCATGTAACAGGCATACGACCATCAAATTTAATGTTGTAAAGTGATGACATCAGCATTGTGTCATCTTGCTTTTTGAAAATTTTGACCCCCTCTCCTTTGAGCTCTTGGCTTTTGGAGTTCAACTTCAGAGGCTAATATCTTAGTTGTTTTGAGGCTTTTTTTGGTCCAATTTTTTTTTATTTGGGCTAATTTTTCATGTACATCATAGTGGTGCAGTTATTTTCTAATTTTCATGCATGGATTTTTCAAAAAATTGGTTTTCTCTCAGATGTATTTGAATTGTCACCATTTTTCCAACTTCTGAGGCTTCGTTCAGGCTCATATGAACTCCTTTTCAGGTGCCATTTTTTTTGAAAGTGCATGATTTTTTCTGAACTTCATAGTGGTGCTATCATTTTGTAGTGATTGTCAACATAAATTGTACTTTCAGCACTTGGTCATTTTTGGCCTATTTTGGCATTTGTAAAGATAAGATCTCAGTTTAGTCTTTTGTATTAGTCATTTGAGTCTATTGTAGCCTACTTAAGGCCGTTGTAAAACAATGAAAATCAAAAGCCCACTTTGCTTGGCTTGCAAGTGGCCATTGTACAAGCACTAATTATAAAGTGCCAAATCATCTTTTTGGGGGGGGTTCTTTGATTGAGTGAATTTGGGGGGGTGTCTTGAGTGATTGTGCATGTCTCTCTATCTTGTTCTCTTTCATTTTGCTGCTATGGGTTCTCCTAAGTTTCCCTTGTTAACTCCACATAACTATGCTTCTTGGAAAATTGATGCTTGGAGCAAGTTAATGGAAAAATGATTAACTCATTATATTGATGGAACTATTGTTGCACCATCTGATCCTCAAGATAATCCTATTGCTCATATGGATTGGCTCACTAAAAATACTATGGCTCTTGGAACATTAAGGAAATATATATCAAAAGATCTCATCTTTCAAATTGAAAAATGTAAAACAATTAAAGAGGCTTGAGAAAAGTTTGGTCAATTGTATGGCCAAGTTGATGAGATTAGAGGTTATCAGCTTGACAATGATCTCACAATGTTAGATCCCAAGAATTTTGATACAATCCAAGACTATGTCACTAAGGTGAATGAGCTAAGAGCACAGCTTAAGGATTGTGGCATTGATAAAAAGGATGCATAGTTGGTCTACAATTTGTTGGGAAAGCTTCCATTAGAATATGCAGCATTTGTTTCTAGCTTCCAAACCCATCGCTTGACAGTTGGTAGTTCTTTCACTATGCCATCATTTGATGCTTTTATAGAAATGTTGATGTTAGACCAAGAAAAGTTGGTAAGCATTTGGATTCTCAAGTCTTCAAATTCCAAGGCTTTGGTGGCTAATCAATGGAATCAAACTGACTCAAGGAAATGGTTTCAATAAGAAGCAAAAGAAATCTTCACTAAATCCACAAGGAGAGAACCAACAATCTATTCCTCCACAACAAAGCTCAACTTCATCTTCTTCAAAGAAGTACAATAATTCAAGTAAGAGGGAGCAACCAACATGTGTATATTGCAAAAAGTTTGGTCATGAGGAGCATCATTGTCATGTTAAGCAAATTGATGAGTTGAAAAACATCCTTAAGAAGAACAACATCAACTTGCCAGCTGCATATCAAGAGAAGGAATCATCTCCTTCCTCTTCTTCTAAGGGAAAAGGAACAATTCTCATGACAACAACATCAAGCTCATCTCCTTCTTCTTCATCTCAACATGAGAAACATAAGGGGCAAGTGTTTCTTGCTTTTCTAGATTCCAATTCAGATAGGTGGATCCTTGATTCAGGAGCTTCACATCATATGACTTTGTCCAAGGATATGTACTCTTCATTTGATTCTTGTTCATCACCACCCATTTTGATGGCCAACAACACTTCTTTGGCAGTTTGTGGGAAGGGGTCTATTTTCATTGAAGGTGGAGCATTTAATGATGTTCTATGTGTGCCTACTTTGTCAAGGAACATCCTTTCCATCTATCAGATTACACATAGTGGTTTAGGAAAAAGTGTAGAGTTCACACCAGATTCTATCATTATTTGGGATTTGCATAGCAGGGCTCTTGTTGTAGTTGTGGAGGTTGATAATCATTCTCAGTTCTACACCTCATATTTTGCTCCTATTGATGATTCAGTTCACCCTAGTGTGGACACACTTGAGGAGATTAAGTATGGTTACTTGAATCTTGGAGTGCTCACTAGTCCTGAGGTTCTTGAACCTATTGTTGATACTCCATCTCCTATATTGACTAATGTACCTAATGATACTTGTGTTCTGACAGTTTCAATGCCTTGTGATTCAGTACAATAGTGTATACCTTGTCTTCCAGTAGCAGCTTCATGGGATGACTACTTGATAGACATTAGTAGCTTGTTTGCAGAATCCTACATTGTAGATTTAGGAGACACATTTGACTATCTACATCTTCTCTTTAATGAAGGTGATTCTTCTTTAGTTGTTGCGAGGGAACACTCTGACCCTCCTCTACATGATCAGTCTTTCGAGGTTGATGTGATTGTGGATGCATCCATATAGCACTTGGAGGAGGCCACTTTTTCTCTTGAGGAGACATCATCTTTGGAGTATGTTCTACCTACATCCTTTTTAGATCTTGAGTTTCATTTTTCAATAGATGAGAGTGTTGTTGCAAAGGGTTTCTCATAGGTTCTAGGAAGTGACTACACTATTGTAGCTTCACATGGTTTGGGAAAGGCATCTTTCAACATCAACATAGGGACATTTGAGCAGCTTCTAGAGACTTCTTACATTTTGAGGTTTCTTCCTTCTTCACTTGTGGATTGGGGAGACTTCATTCATACACCTTTGGTATTGTTTCTTCCCAAGGGGAGGAACGTTGTTCGACAATTTTGGAGCAGCTTCTTCATTCCTTCTCGAGCATCTTCCATGGGCGATCATTGTACATTGAGGGGGGGATACCTTGTCTCTCTTCTTCTCTTATATGGGGGGGAATTTTTCCTCACATGGGGTTTTATCCTTCTCATGCCATATTCATAGGCTTTTGTATTTCATCTCTCTTTTGGGGGGTAGTTTTTTGCCACTGGGTTTTTCTATCTTTATCCGCTTTATGAGAGATTGTATTACATTTGTACATGGGTACCTAACATGGCCTAGTAGCTAGGACCCATCTTGCATTGTTTTCTTTTGTGTACATTCTCCCTAAGTTGCACTTAAGGGGGGGTGTTGGTGTAATTATATGTATTGTACCTTGTCCTAGGTCATGATTACACCTTAGTTAAGTTTACTTACCACATAGGAGCTTGTTGGAGATTTTCCACTTTCGGTGGACTTGACATGTCATTACCACATCACTTCCACCTTTTGTGGACACATCATGTGATCATCTCTCCACCTTTTGTGGTGATTATCACATTATCACCTTTCCACTTTAGGTGGAGTGAAAGATTTTCATAGTTGTCTCATGTCATAAGATTATGACACTTGTCATAATCTTATGCCATTCTATGTTCTCACCTTGGCTATTTAACCAAGGGGTCTCCTATGTACTATTGGCCGATTACATTCTATTATATTGACAAAATACAATTTATTCTTGTCACTTGTTTTTCTCTCTCTCTTATGCTTGTGCTTTCTATTAGGCCTCTAGATATTGGGTGGCTACCTTCATAGACAATTCTTATAGTGGGGTCCATCAAGGAGGTTGTTCTATTTTGGCACATGAGTCAAAGTCTACATGATAATTGGAGGGCATTAAGATCACCCTTTGGGCGATCAAAATTAGGAGGTAGCTTAGTTGTTTGGGGTTTGCTGTTGAAAATGGCTCTGGAAGGTGGTGGCATGGCTTAGTTATCTTTCACATCATTTCGGGTTTGAAAGAGTAGAAGGATGTTGGACAATAGCCCTTTGAAATGGAAGGAGTCACACGACAACCTGACAAGGGAAACCTACAAAGTCAGGCCCATAGAAGGCCATCAACTCTATTCATTCACCATTTTGAAATTCTAGTGGAAAAAGGCAGTCAGGTTCTGGAGTGCGGAAAGGTGGTCCAAAGAAGTTGTTTGAGATGATGGTTTTGCCACAGTGGCCCGTGGATGGAAGTCTATCGAGTGAGACCTGAAATGATGTTAGCACTTGGTTGTTTGAAGGAAAAATGAAGTTGATAGCCAAAGATAGTCTCAAGTCCTGATGATTGGATGAACAAGTCATGAAGGCCTCTCAAGATAGCAAGGTGCAAATGGACCTCCCTAGGGAGAAGTCTATGAGACAGGACCTACACGGGACCAAGACTTCTATACTTCACAAGAGTTTGATCATAGGGAAATTGGAAGGGTGGGGTCTAGCTATTAGAAGGATAGGGTTGGAATGCTATTTGGAATGGAAGATCACAAGCAGTGCCCCAAGGATGGAATCTCACAAAGGTAGGCTCAGATAAGTCATTTGATTCCTCATTTTAGCTTGTGAGTTTTTGACCAAGTTTCAAGCGGCTAAGAAAGGGGGTCCTCACCATGAATATCTGTGATCAAGTAAGAACCCAACCACAAAGGATTAAACTTCCCATGTTTTCCTTTATCCTCTAGTCTGGAATTCCACATTAATACCATACATCCTATCTCAAATTTCCTTGGAAAGGCTCATTTTTCATGAAAATATTTAACTTGGAGCTGCATTTTCTCATTCTTCTTGTGTGCCTCTCTTCTCATTTCATTGAGCTCAACCAATTCATTCATCTTGTTTTGCATCTCATCATAGATGTTTGTATCATATTCCCATAAAAACTTATACATCTTCATCAAATTATTATGAGGAATTCTAGCATCCACTACATATACCAAGTTAAAAGGAGAGAGACCAATAGCTTTCCTGACTATGGTTCTATCTGCCAACAAAGCTAATTATAGCTTTGAGTCCCATGCCTTTTTATTCTTTTCAAGGACCCTTTTGAAGATCTTCATGAGTCTCTTATTGTTGGATTTAGCTTGTGCATTCCCCTGAGGATGATATGGGGATGAGTAAGATATATTTATGCCATGTTGATTACAAAAATCTAGGAATTCTTTAGATAGGAATCACATGGAATTATTAGAAACAATCCTCTCAGGCACACCAAATCTACTTAAGATGTTATTCATCAAAAAAATATGACAACCTTGCTAGTTTCTTTTTGAGTTAGAATAGCCTCAACCCACTTTGTAAAGTAATCAGTTGACACCAGAATCCAAGCATGTCCACAACTAGACTTCACTGCCATCTCTCCTATAAAATCAATCCCCCATTGCTAGAAAGGGGTTGGTGTTGAGACTGGTCTAAGGGGTAAATTACCTACAAACTTAAGCTTATTGGTGAACCTCTAATAGACCACATTTTTTGACATATCTGTGCGCATCCTTGAAGACTATGGGCCACCAGAAACTAGTCCTCAATATCTTGTGTTGTAGTCTTAGCCATTTAATGGCCTCTGCACACTCCTTTATGTAGCTTAATCAACAAGTCTTCTGATTGACCACCATCTACACATTTGAGGAGTACACCCTTTGGGGTTCTCCACTAGAGTTCACCATCAATAATAATATATTTTATTGCTTGTAACTTTAGATTTCTCTTCTCATTACTTGGCATGCCATTAGGACATCTCATTTTTTGTAAATACTCAACAATTCTTTGATACCAACCACATGTCTACATATCATATATAGGAGCAATGTTTTCATGTTCCATTTCATTGATTTTATTGGCATCTAAATTAGTTTCAGCCATGAGCCTAACGAAACCCTGACCAATTTAGTGATATGAATATCTATGTTAAATTCTTGGATTCTATTAATCCATCTACACCTTCAGCCGATAGTTTCTTGTTGTGTAAAGATGTCCTTGACTACTGCACTTGGGACATAAGCAACTATTGTAGCACTAGTGAGATAAGTTCTAAAATTCTTAACAGCCTTTACTAAAGCATAAGCCTGCTTCTCAGTAGTATCATACTTAAGCTCAGCGAATTGCAAGGAATTGCTAAAAAATGCAATAGGTTGTTCAAAACCATCATCATTTTTCTATAGCAATACACCTTTCATAGTATGAAAGGAAGAAACTATGAAAAATTGGAATGGTTTCAAATAATCAGGGTTTTCAATATAGGTGCCACCTTGATAACATATTTTATAGCTTGAAAACTTTTATAGGCTCTTTTGACCATATTACTCTTTCCCCTTTCTTAAGCATTTTTGAAATGGGTCTGCTTATCTTTGTAAAGTTAGTCACAAATCTTCTCAGAAAATTTATTTGCCCAAAGAAGGATTGGATCCCTTTGACATTTCTAGGTGGGGTAATTTTATCAATGGATGCTATTCTTTCAAGATCAATTTTAATGCCATCCTTAGACACAATATGTCCCAACAATTTACCCTCTTTAACCCCAAAGGTACATTTCTTTGCGTTAAAGTAGATACCATATTCTAGAGCTCTGATGAAGATCTTTTCAAGATGGGAAAAATGATCTTCCTCTTTCTTACTGTAGGCAGTCAAATCATCTTGATAAATTGCAAGGAATAAGTCAATAAAGTAAGCAAAAGATACATCCATAGCCCTTTGAAAGGTGGCACTAGCATTTATAAGGTTAAAGGAATTCTAACATAAACATAAGTTCCCCATGGTGTTGTAAATGCTATCTTAAATTGTTATGATTCCCTCACCATAACTTGGTTGTATCCAAAGAATCCATCCATCACGGACAACAATTCATAGCCTGTCACCTTTTGCAACATCACTTCCATGTTGGGCAAAGGATAATTATCATTTAATGATGCAACATTTAGATTCTTGAAATCCACACATAGTCTCAGATCTCCATTCTTCTTTCTGATAGGAACCAAATTGGAAAACCACAAGGATGCCTTATTGGCTTAATGATCCCTGCATCACTTAGTTTTGCAAGCTCTTCTTGCATTTTGGGCCTTAAGGTAGGGTTAATGGGTCTTTTCTTTTTCCTAAATGGTTTTGTATTAGGTTTTAAAGGGATTTCATGTTGAAACAAGTCTTTCCTATATGCTTTCAAATCATCATAAGGATAGGCGAACACATGCTTGTATTTTTGCAGTAAAGCAATCAACACGGTTCTCACATGTGGCTTCATTCTTTTGCCAATACAAACCTTCTTAGGGGCATTATATATTCCTAGGTTTATCTCCTCAAGGACTTCCTTATGTGTAGATATTTGTCTAGCACTTGAATTGTCTAGGTCATCAAAAACCCTTTCAAGTGCAACTAGTCCCTTGGGGATTTTGTTTGTTTTTAACTAAATTACATCATTTCCAAACAATATTTCCTTACCCTCAACTTCTACCACATATGAACTGAAGTCAATCTCTTGATGCTCATACTGGTCAACACAGTGTAGAAACTTTAAGATATCATTATCATCCTTGAATACTTTCTAGTTGCAAATATTATCAGGCACAACAAGTCATGTTTGTACCTAAATACTTGAAGTACCATCAAAAGTCACATCATCTAGCTTAATGGAAATGTTTGCCAATAGATCAACTCTAGAATTATTTCCTCTTTCTATCCATTCTATTCCAAAAGCATCAAATTCCTTGATATTATCCCAAACTTCATTTCTATATTGTCTCAATCTCTTATCTTTAGTAACAAACCTAGACCTAACATGTGAGACTACTAATTTTGAATCCCCAAGTACTTTTAACAAATTTATCCCATGTTTAGAAGCAAGTTTTAAACCAAGCAATAGTGCCTCATACTCAGCTACATTGTTGGTACATGTAAATTGTAACAAGAAGGAATACTTGAAAGTCTTACCTTGGGGAGATATAAGAATAACCCTAGCAACTAAACCTTCTTTTGAGCAGGTCCCATCAAAATACACGGTCCACAAAGGATCTTCTTCTAGTGTTAAAGCAACCTCTTTAACAATTGGTGCAAGCTTGAATTTTCTTTCTTCTTGTTCCATTTCTTCTATCTGAAATGTTTCCATACCGGTGTCTACAAAGTTGATTATTGGGAGTTCTTCTAGCTCTTCAACATGCTCAATCATGTGTCTAAATCTTGATTCTCGGGAAATTTTTACATCATTTTGGTTAATGGAGAATGTGGAAAATGACAAGTCACATTGCATACTCCCTCCCATAGAAGCACACCACTGTCTTGAAAGTAACATTCCATATGTTGGTGGAATATCCACCACTGTGACACTCATAACTAGCTCCTTTTCTGGGAAATCAGTCAATCTGTATGGAACTTTATAGATTACACCAATAATAGGGACCTCACTAAATCCATGGCATAACATTTTCCATATGTGCTTGTTACCAATTTTTTGCTACAACTCAAGTGGTGGAGCTGATTAAATATTGTTATATTTGAAAGTGAAAGAACAGTTATTTCTGCGTGTGCTTAAGTGTTGTTTGCACTATATTTATTAGGTATCAAGTACCAGTTTTGTAGATGTTTTGAGAAAACTGAGTTTAAGAAGTATTGCTCAAATACTTTATAAATCAAATGGAGTACAAAATTGAGTATACAAATGATTAAAGCATAAAAAATTGCTTTCATTTATTTCATGAAGTTATTCACATTACATGTTTCATTTGATTGCAAGAATACAAACGAGGGTACAAATTTTCATTTCGATGCATTTCTTTCATAATGGAAATGAAAGAAGAGCATTAAATATCCACACAATCCATGGTTTTAGTCAGTTCCATTCATTACAGGAAAGGAAATATGCAACTGAAAGAGAGAAGCAAATAACATGGGACATATCCATCATTGCCTGAGTTGATCTTTAGTTGATGCCTTGTAGCTTGCTCCATTCTACGTTTGTTCCTTGTTGTACCTGCAAAAGATTGAGAAGGGTGTCAATTAAGAGCTCGGGATATGAACTATACTACATGCCTTGCTAACAAAAATATATTTTAATCCTTGGAATGCATAGAATCAACTAAAAGAAAAGAGAAGAAACATGAGCTGAAAGAGGGAAACATCATCATCATATATTGTGTTTTTTTGCTAACATTGTGTGTTTCCTATGGAGATATAGGAAAAGTCATGTAGCTGATTATTTTATGAAGACCAAGCATGTGGGGAAAAATGGGCTCCTACAAGGGTAGAGCTCGACATGCTTCCCCTTAAACATTATAGATGGGGCTGAGTGAAGGAATGCAATTTTTATGTTCATCTAAATTATTCTAAAGGAGTAAAGTAGAGTTTCATTAATCAAAGCCATTAAGCCTATTGTTCATTCATAACAATCAAGTGACATGTTGTTTTGAAAGCTACAGGTGAACAGTAGACTTAATGAATCTAATCAATTCAACTAAGATGCATCAATATCATACTTGCAAATTAAATATTGCCATATTGTTGCTTTTGCTTCCATGAGTATTGTTTATTCATTATGTTCATGATATTATGAGAAGTACAACAGTGTTCATACTCATGATGGTGATAGTGAACAAAAATACATAATGCCTCATTAACCAGAGCACTATTCAATAAAGGAAACATGTGATAAGATTCAGATTTTAATTTGAGAGGATAATGAGTGCATAAAATAGTCTTTTCATAATGGAGAATAAAAATGCATGAAGAGTGCCAGATAGCAGACATTAACCCACCAAGAATATGTAAGGGAAGGTGCAAAATCAGGATAGCATTTATGGGCATGTGCAAGTGGATAACATCAAGAGATGAAAAGTATAATATTGTGAATACCTACTATGATAAGGAAAATAAGTTACAAAGTTATTTCCATTCTGTCTATACATTTGAAGGATAGTCAAGCATGATAGAAGTGGAAAAACATTATGCAGATTCAAATAAAATCAATTTTTGTATGAAAGGATGAAAGAATATTCCCCATTTACTAAAGCTTTTAACAATACTCATGAAAGATTCACATGTTTTTTTAATTTCTCTGAAGGTTTAGCTTGCTGTCCCAAGGAAAATATAGCAGGAATTTGAAGTTTTCTATTGTTTTATCATTTAAAGCTATAAAATATCCTATTTCAAAGTCATATGGAGATGTCATATACATAGCATGAATTACAAAGCCAAGTTTAGGGTTTCTTCAATTGCATCAAAGTTAGAATACAAGGGGGAGCATCTTTTTACACAATGGAAAGCTTATAAAAGCTTATGTTTTGACAAAGAAAGAAACACACACATGGTATCATGGAGATAAAAAGAAGAGCTACGGATTTAAAATTAACATTATGTCAAATACCCATTTTGGGTTTTTGAGCTAAAATACATTCATGCTTGAAATCACAAATACCCATTTGAGTATTTAAATCCAAATGTAGATTTTCCCAGAGTTTTACCATTTTCTGAATACCCACATAGGGGTTTCTTTAAAAATGTAGGAATTGTACAATGATGGGTCGAGCTCAAGCTCTACTTTTCCAAAAATGTTGAATACACATTATTCTCCTCAAAATATAGATACCCATATGGGGATTTTGTTCTAGAAACTCAAATAGATGCAATATGGTGTAGGGTCAAGCCCAAAAGTTTTTAGAATGACAGTTTGGAGCATAAGTGGCCATGGCCAAGGAGGGGGATTTTCAACTTCAGAGTTTCATTTTAAAATGGAAAACTTTAAGTATGCATGCTAGGCCCTAGAATCTAAAGAAAAACAAGTGGAACCATACAAATTTCTAAGTAAAAATCCATTTTGGAGTATAAGCATGGTGCGACCTGTGTACAACCATGAATTTATAAATGGAAAAGTAACCTTCTTGCAAAGTTATTAAGCTTTCTTAAGCTTCTATTATTGGAGAAATAATGCCAAGGAAGATATAATGGATTGATCGAGCTTACCATGCATGCCATATGGAGCAAAGGTGGTCATGGCCAAGCTCTCTTGAAAAGCTTCAATATGTGGAGGTCGAGTTCTCATAGTGAAAGCCAAGAACACAAAAACAAAGGAAGAAACATAGAGTCACAAATGCATCAGAAAATAATGTCATTGTCATGGCCTATGAGGCCATTTTCTCATTGAAAGGCCAAGGAATGAAGAGAGAACAGTCAAAAATACTTACCATGAGTTATGAAGGTCAAGCATGATCAAGATTGAGAGAGTGAGAGATCGATTGGAGGCTCGAATGAAGGTTTCTAGCTCAAACCCTAGCTCATACATCATGGTAGCTTAGAGCCATTTCTTTTCCAAAGCCTTCTCTTTCAAAATGAACCAAAATAAATGGAATTCTTTAATTTTGTTCTTTAGGGTTTTCCCAACCGTAATTGGACTTAGGGGTATATGCTTTAGTGATGATAATTTGATGCATATCTTAGGTCGAGTATTATAGAGAGGTCTTGATATTTTTTTTGCCTAAGTCTTTAAGTTTGCTAATGAAATATTCTTATGGCTTTAGACTTTAGGGTTATGTCAATGATGCCTTAGTAAAAATGGATAATGATAGATATATGAGATTTTAATTGATTTTGTGAGAAATCAATAAAAATTGTAAATGAGATTTTACTTATTGCTTAGGGTTTTACTTTTTAAATTGATTTTAAGAAAATCAATTGAAATATGGATAAGAGATTTCTTTATATTTTATTATTTTTAAGAAAATCAAGAATTGTATTGGAGAAATAAGTTATTTTTTTTGCAAAAGATTTTTCTAAATCGTTAATTACAAAAATAATCAAATTGTGAGAGTATTAAATTTGCAAATTATGTAAAGCAAGAATAATGCAATATTTTATAAATTGTTTTAATTCTTTGCTATTTTTAGCAGATTTGTGAGTGATCTTTCTTTTGGTCAGAGTTGAGCTATTTGGTGGAGAGATAAGGTGTTTTATTTGCTTTTAAAGCAGATTTGACCTTTTTTAGGAGCTTTTCAGTATGTACATGCAAAAAGTGTGACATTTCCACTTTTGTGCCAATTTCTTAGGCAGTTTTTGATGTCTTTCCTAGAGCTTTTCCTGAGCTTGGATTAGGGTTTTAATGATATATCTTGAGAAAAACTTAGTTTTTTCTCAGTTCAAATTATTGTTTCTTTCTTTGATATACTTCCTAAGAGCTTGAAAACTTTTTTGTACTCATATTTTGAGAGTTTTACTCCTTCATTCAATAAAAGGCAACATTCCAATCTCTAATTTTTGTCTCTATTTTTTAGTTTTAGTATGATGTCTACATTGTGATTCTCTTACAGATCCTTTTCATGTCCTATTATTGTAGATCATTGATACAAAAAGTTCATTTGATGCAGGTTGCATGATGTACTTAATTCTAAACCTTCATGCAAATCAATTTTGTACTAATGTTCATGAGAGATTGTGAATTCATTGTTGTTTTTCTGAAGACTGTTTGTGGGTGAAATATCAAAGTCATTAAGTTTTAGATCATATTAGATAGGTTTTTCCATTTCAGCCATATTCTCTATCTTTTTTCTTAGAAAATCATTTAGAATATGATCCATCATTCAGAGAACTAGCTCACTTTGGAAATTCTCTTTTCACATAGATCACCCACATTTGAAAAGAGTTTCCATGTTTTGATAGATAGTTTAATTTTTTGCAAATCTAACAAAGGGTGCACATCTGATTGACAATAGGGATATCAACCTTCAAACCCATTTCCTCCATTATTTTTATGGGCATTACATTATTTGAGGTGCCTGAATCTATCATATAATTCCTAAGAACCTTTCCATCAATAATCAGACTCAAAAAAAAGGATTGACTAATTTTGGGTTTACAGTGATGATGGTTCCCAAATAGATCTCAAGATTCTCATTGACACTTGCCCCTACATCAAAATCTTTTTCACAGCTCTTACTTGCTTTAGGTACATCGACTTCCACCTTCTGTTGACTACCCCCAAGAATACTATTAATAATATCCATTGTTTTGTGCTTTTGGTCATCAATCCTCATCATTTCAAGAAGTGGAACTATGACCTAAATCTGAGATAGAACTTGAAACATATCAATGGGAGAATAGCCTAGTACTTGTTGAAGCACCATTTCCTGAGGGACTATTACATCAACTTGCTTTTCAACCTATTTCTCAGTAGATTTTAGTTCTTTGGTCAACTCTAGTTGTATAAGCTCAACAACAACTTTTGGCATACTTCCCTTCTTGGCCCAAATTCTAATTTCTTTATTATTCTTGGGCTTTGTTTCTCCTTTCTTATTATCTATCTTCACACCCTTACTTTTTTCACTATTCTCTTTAATGAATATTCCTCCTTGATGACATGGGGTGGCACTTACCACCCAATTCCTAAGGTGGAGATCATTTCTTGTTTGAGCTCTAGCAGCCAGTGCAACTGTATACCTCTATATTTCTTCATCAGAAGGTCTCCTTAAAGAAACATTACATGTTTTGATATTATAAGTTGTGTATTCATCTTCTCTTTCTTCATTAGAGAACACTTGTTGATGGTGAAGAACTGATCCTTTTCTTTGCATGTCCACATCATTTGTGTCAGCATCATCATTAGAAGAATAGTCACTACACTCCATATCCAATCCCATCATAAATACATTCGCAGTGTCATCAAGGTCATGAGGAGAATCAGTCTCCTGATCATTTTGAGATTGCTCCATGGATCTGGAAATTGTATATTGATGCATAGAGTGAGGAATTTCATAGACTTCACACCATGGTATTTCTTCTACAAAATTTATAGTATTTTTATGCAATGGATATGGTGTTACTTAAAAATTCTTTTGGTTATTCTAAACAGGTTTCCCATTATGCCAACTATTGTGATATGGATAATCTTGTAGCCTTGGTGGCCTCTCGTTTCTCTGAAACTGGGGCTTATCATTTCTAGCTTGCTTCTACAACAAACTTAAAACTTGGTCTAACTTCTCTTCTAGGGTAGTAACTTTGGGAACCTTCTCATTCTAAACCTTTGAATTCTTAGAAGACTTAGGGTCATCTCTTTGACCCACCTTCCTAGATGCCCTCCTATTATTTTCAATGTTTACAGCCATTTTGTAAGCCTCTCTTAGCGATTGTGGATTTTTATCTCTAAGTAGGTAGCACATTTTAGAATCATAAGAATTACAATAAATGACCAAACATGCCCTCTCATTAGGTCTTAGAGATCTAGGCACCTTATACATGACCTTCTGAAATCTCACATTGAATTCTATGGCCATTTCATTGTGCCCCTTGGTAATATTATTAAAATCATTTAGTCTGAATTGTGGTTCAGTCTGATCACCATAATTCTCTCTAAATGCTCTGAAAAATGAATCCTTAGAGTTAGTACTTGCATCTGGTAGGCTTCTATACCAATCTCTTGCATCTTTCATGAGGGACTGCATGAAGTACTTCATAGCTACATCATCCCATAGTTCAAAGTCTTTAATAAAACTTTGAAATGCCTTCAAATGATCTTCCCCACTGAGGGAATTATTGCCAGTAAATTTGGGGACATGCTTTCTAGCATTGTCTAGCACTGGATTTGGGTAACTAGGAATATTTTCAAAACATAATTGCCTATACCTATCAGTATGCAACAATCTCTTTCCAATAGGGCCTTCTTCCTCATCATGGTGATCCTCATCTCTCCCCTTTTTACCATCATGTTGATGTCCTCTAGACTGGGGATCATTATTACTAGCATGAATAGTCCTATCCTTATTTTTACGCTGTGAAGAGGAGCTAGAGGGATTACCAATGGGTGAACCTTTGTCACTGGTATGGGGTTTTGAAGAAGATGAACGACCTTGGGGTATTTGGATTTCAGGGATAGGATCTTTCAAGGTGGATTCAAGGAAACTAAGCTTCTTGTTCATCTCTTTGTTCACTAGCCTTAGTTCCAACTCTTTGGTCTTCCTATCCAATTCTTCATTCTCCTTCATTAATTTTTCAAAAATTGAAATAGAGTCATCCTAAGATGTATCTTTCTTTGAAGCCCCTCCCTTGTTTATCTTTACCCCTTCATTATCTTTTCTCTCATTCATAGGATGTTTCCCTTTATCAACATCCTAAGATTCTTTCTTAGTATTCTTGGGAGGAGGAGGTGGGTTAGCAATTTTCTCAGTAGCATTGGGTTGTGGGCCTTCAATATTTTTATCAACTAAAGGAATTATAGGGATGTTGCCTACAATTTCTTGTACTACTAGGCCATGTTCTTGGTCAGCTTGAGTAGCCAACTTTAACATTGCTTCCATCTACTCAGCCTTCCTTCTTAATGCATCCCTATGCATCATAGCATCCCTAATCCTCTTTTCATGAGAAACCTCCCTTTTCTTCCTATCTTCATTGCATTTAGAAATCCTTTGATTAAGTAAACACACATCATTCAGTACTTCTTCTTCATCTGGAAAAGTAGATTCCCTATCAGATACAACTATGTTTTCAACTCGAGAAGGAGGTGGATCATTGGAATAAGCATCTCCAGTCAATAAATCATTAGGGATAGGGGTGTATGGATGGTAATTTGGGGTAATAGATTCTTCAGCTTTGGCACACCTAGCATTAACATTATCTCTCTCGATTCTATCCCTTTCTCTTTCCCTCATGGCATGCATACCAGGGTTGGAGGAATACTCATTTAAAATAGTCTTCATATAAACCCCACCCCTATCCTTAGAAGTACTATAACTGAAATCTACTAAATCCTTTTCATATCTCGAGCTACAATTAGAACACATTTCATGTTTAGGGGTGGGATGAGGTGTAGACTTACCTTTTCTCTTGTTCTTTGCCTTTATCCATTTATCTTTGTTCTTACATAATTCCCCTTTCAACTTCTACTCAGGACTCTTTTTCAAGTAACCTTGTGTTCCCTTCATTTGAGCTTGGCTTCCTTTTAACTTTTTCACCTTCTTTAAATTCTTCACACTTTTCTTTCTAACTTTTTGGATATCTTTGAACACTAGTTCACATTGGTGCAGAGATGTTAGAGTCACCACCCAAGGTTCTTGGGAAAGATTAGTAGCAATTTTTTATAGCCTTTGTAAATAGTGAAAAATCTTTGGAAATGAAGACAAACTTTGACACCTATGACACATCTTTACGTGAATTTTGAAAGTATTCTTTTTAGACAAATGGGCAGGAATTTTATCAGGATAGTAGATGATATATTGGCAAAGCTTAGAGGAAAACATGACAAATAGTTTTAATTGACCGACTCTATGAGTAATTACCACCATATAACATGGTAATATGCAATAAGGAATTAAAGAAAAATAGTAATTATAAGACTTACATCCCCAACAGAGTCACCATTCTATTGGTTTTTTTCACAATGAACCAATCAGGTCATAACAAGTACCTATGAACTTTCCAAGCTCAATTATCGAATATATGTTAGACAGATGGCCAACTGATGAGATATGGCATCAATTGTTTTATCTCCTACACTTCAGGCTCTTCAAAACCTGGGAGGGTAATCCCACAATGTATATTACACTATTATTTGAGGCAAATCACATGTACATTGTATATATTTAAGTAGATGTATCCTCACCCATAGCTAAAATCTTGAAATTCATCAAGGAGTTGGAAATTCCCTGAACACTACACACCTCAAGCCAAGAATACTAGGACAACACAAATACCATAATTTAATGTTAGATCAATGATTATTTTAGAATGGATTGTTCTCAGGTTGGATAACTGGGGCTGTGAAAATATTAAAATGATTTATGATCAGTGCCATTATCTTTGGGCTAGGAGTCTAAGAAAATTGAAATATAAGGAGTATTTGATTATGGACACTCAAGATCTATGCAAAATTACTTAGTAATTCACACATCAATAACCAAATTCTAAAGAGTACTTATCACATCCCTAGATTATGCATAAGAATTCATGATTTTATTTAAGTGTTTAACTTCTTTTGTGAACAAGAGCTAAAAGCAAAACACATATCAAAGTATGAAATAATGGCAATTAATGAAATGATCTCTGATCAATATTTCATTAATAATTTGCATACACCATCAAAATGGAGAGACTATAGCCTTGGAAAATCTCCATTATCATTCTAATATATCTAGAAACCATAAATTTAACAAAATATGTAACCTAGACTCAAAGCATTTGATAAAGACTAAACATACTATCTCTGTGTTCTTAGTTTACACAATATAGCTTTAGTATTCAACAAAAAGACCCATACAAATGACCTTGAATTCCCTTTTATGAAGGGAGAAAAACAAGCTTAAGGACAAGTGTACACATGTCACTACAAGATTGGACCACAAGAAGGCAGATTCCCCAATTTAGTTATATCTGCATTTATCAAAGTGGAGGGAAACTGAACAAGACAAAGCTCATTTACATTTACAAAGAGGATTAAACTTGTCTTCAAAAGTAAATGTCAAAAAGAATAAACATCTTCACCGCAACACCTTGATATCATCGAGAAAAATGAAAAACTGATGTGGATTGAAAATGATTAACATTTCAGTCAACATTCCACAACACTAATAATTCACAAATCCTCAGTGAAACATGTGTTTTATACATTTGTAGTTTCTATGGCTAAACCTATACAATACATGACCAAGTATATGTTTCACACTTCAATCCATACTGAATTTTCTAACATACATACTTACCCATTCTTGATACTCTTCCTCTATTGGTCATTCAAAGTCCATAATTTTTTCCATGGTCTTCCTATAAGGGGAATATTTGATTCCAATAGCATTGGAATCCCTATAAAAATCCTCCAGAAAACTAAGAAGAAATGTCAGCCTTTCCATAGTGTTGTTGAAGACATTGATATTGGCTTCCCTACAAATTTCTTCAACTTGGGTAGTAATTACCTCATCCAGTTCCTTCCTCCATATATATAGTAGTTTCACCTCATAATTATAGACCTTAATATTTAGAAATGGTTCTAAATCAGTGTGAGTGTATAAACATAACAATTCTATTATCTTTTGTTCAAGTGGAGCTGCATATCCCTAAAACTTCCACTCACTCAATTCACTCACAAATTCATAAAATGGTTTTACAACAAGATACTTATCTTCATGTTGGCCAACCGCTACTAAAATCAGCTTCAACTTTTCAAATCTTGAGACCCATTTGTTTAAGGTTGGTATAGCCAACATATTATCCTTTCAAGATAACTTCATTGTACGTAACATGATATCTTAATTGTCATGCACACTATTGAATCTATCTTGAATCCTTTTGTTCAAATGTCTTAAAGTAGTGTTGACAACCTTTGAGATGTTCTCATACATGGTGTCTTGGACTTTCTCTAGCAATTGATCCCTGTCGGATGAACCAGAGCTTGGTCTATTTGTTTCCTCCTTTGCTATTGACCCTTGTCCCTAATCATGCGGCACTATGACTAAGGACTAACTATAAACCAAATGTTTCATAGATGTCATAGGAGAAACTAAGAATGGGTGGCTTGAGCTAGGCTGACCCTACTCCATTTGCATCTCCACCCTTTGCTTATAGAATTCCAATTCAATTTCTAATGTAGCCACCCTTTGTTGGCTAGTATCATATTCCTTCAGGGGATCACTATGCTTAGCTCTAATCTAATCTCTTTCCAAAGTGATACCTTCCATAGTCAGTTGAGTGAACCTAACAACATTTACAACCATATCTATAGCTTCTAGGGCTGGAGCATCAACAACCCTTTTCACAATCAATTTGCCACTAAGCTCTAATGGTTCTGCCAAGGCTAGTTTCTTAGAAGCTAGAGACAGTGACCATATTGCTAATGCATCCCAATCCTCACCAAAAGATAAACCTCTAAGTTCCATTTATAACTCTTCCTTTGTTTGTATAAGAGGTCTCTCAACCCCTCTTATAGCATCCAAAACAATTACATCAACAATACTCCAATCTGGAAGCAATAATACACCACTTTTCTTCACAAGTTCTTTGACTTCTTATGCATTAATATTTTTAAATTCATGCTTCATAAATTTTCTTACATTCACCTCAATGATACTTTTAGGCACTTTAGGATGTAAACTCCTCTCAATGGCCACCTTTTATACATAATCTGCAATTTTGGACTTCCACCAAAAATATTGGAATGTTGAAGTTTCAATAAAAGCATCATCCTCCATAAACTCTTTATTGGCTTCTGCCCTCAAGTCATCTGCAGTATTCATCCCACAAATATTAAGCTTCCCCTATCTAAGGATGTTCTGACCTAAACTTGAAGCAACTAGTCTTTCATGAGGAGGCATTCGAATCTAGATTTCTTCAGGGCTGACCAAGATATCATCCTTGTCTGTATCAACATAATCTACTAATCCTTTTGTTTTAGTCCTTTGCTTCTTATGAGGTGATTTCTCAAGAAGGGTAGAAAATTTAGGAGGTGAATTGAGATCAATTACAAGCAAAGGGTCATGTGTAGGAGAAGTTAGCACTACACTCTTAGGAGAGTCCACTTTCAAGTTATCAGAGGCAACAGGAGCTAATGGACTCCTTTCATCACTTTCCATCTTCTTTATCCTACAATAAATCCTCAATTTTTTGGATGGTTGATATGTAGGACTTTCTTTTAAGGCCACCTCAACATTTTCTTCAACCACCATAGCCTTTCCTTTATTAGGAACTTCCAATTGATCTCTCAAAATACCAACAATATTCTCAATATTATCCATGACATACATTCCTCTATGGAACTCACCTTGTATATTTGGCAAGGGATCACATTGAGGATTGTTCTTCTTCCTAGCTTCCACCATTTTTCTGTAAGACAAATACTTGGACTTTATTTCATCTTGTTCATCAGTTTTGACAAAATTCTTGATGACATCCTCTAGGAAATTAAAAGTATTCACAAAAGTACCCAATTTATTCTCACTTTTAAGTATGCTTATGCAACCTTCTAGATCATGATTCCTTGGATCCACAATTAGTAGTTCATAAGGAGGTAGCAATTGTTCTATTCCTTTCAACCCTCCTTTAGTCACAACATAATCTACAAATATAGTCCACTTTGGGAAGAAAGATCCCTTCCTTGTTGACTCGAGCAGATGTGCCTCTTGTGCAGCTCTCAACTGCCTCATGATTTCAAGGAAACCTATTCTCAGGGGAACCTCTGTAGGCATAACATGTAGGCCTAATTTACTACCATATACCCTAAGAATTGTTTTATCAGGATATAAAATAAAATCTCCTGAGTTCTAACTCAAATTCAAATTTGGCTTTAGCTCCCTCGGTCTCAAGAATTCATGGATTTCCTTAGGAATCCTAGGTGGTCGGTACTCTAGAGCATGTCCTATCTTGGATGCAAAATCATTTCTAAACATCACAAAATTATACTTCTTATCATCTTTGTCCAAGATACAGGCCCAATACTGAATAAGCAAATCAACATTATCTTTCTTCCTTTCTAATGTAATCACCTTCTAAAAAATCTTCTATATGTTGTACAAAAACATATGCATCAACAATGAATACCATCAAAATTTCACCCACTATTTTCCTTCTTTTAGTGCAACTAAGCCCTCATGGATATGATAAGCCAAGTAGGTTCCATAGTCATAAATCATA
>VDFB02049217.1:33156047-33191124 GCA_007258455.2 Sequoia sempervirens | reverse complement strand
TTTCTTTAAATATGCTCCAATTTCCTTAAATTCTATGAGAATACTTGGTATTTTGTAGCAGCTGACTATTCTTCATCTTTGAATCTATAGATCTGAATATTTGATGCATGCTTTATTAGGTTCTTTAACTCAGAGTTGCCACCTCCTTACAAAGGACTGAACTTCAAATGAGATGAAGTTTATTCACAAATAAATTTTGTTCTGGATTATCTTCAACAGCGGAGTCACGTTCAGATCCTTTCAATCTTTGTTTCACTCAAATCATCTACCAATCTCATGAATTTATCAATATATGAATGTGACGTTTAGACTTATATCAACATTTGACTCTACAATTAGTATCTACATTTGGAGAGTGAGGATTTCCCCAGCAGAGTCACCATTCTATTGGTGTTTTCCAAGAACACATTAGGAATCTCTAAAGAGTAGCCAACTCCTATACTTAAGACCCTTAAAATGAATAGCCAACTGACAAGACCGAGTTGAAGAATGAAATCTTCCACACTTTTGGCTATGTGGGACCTAGGAGGGTGTTCCTACTATGTCCACTTGGGTTTATATGTTATTGAACACACCAATTCACAGATCAATTCCTATGAAGAGAAAATAAACATGATTTACTAAAAGACTAGCTTATTTGTGAGCAAATTGCCAACCATTCATTAGGATCAAAGGGTTACTTCAATTATTTGACACATATGCCTCATGATTGATGAATTTTAAAATAAATTTAAGTTTTGATTTCGAGTCAGTGATTAGGTAGACAATTAACATGCTTCAAATGTAAATATTTAACAAATAGACCAATGTCTTGTAAATTGGGCATCAAAGTCACACAGATAACAATCAGTAATACATAAATCCTTTAGCTTTGATAATAATGGACTACTTCTGTAATTCCTTGCACCATGAAGCTCATTGTTCCTACAACATGACTACTTACCAAATCCTTTGAAAATTAATACAAATTTATGACCCTATTTAAGCATTTTAATCAACTCCTGGAGCCAAAGCAGAAACAAAGACACACTTTCAAATTAACATTTGATGATGAAAAAAAATACCCTTGATACTTAATTCATAACTTGTAAAAACTTGCAGAAGGATGCAACATGCATAAAAATTATAGATTTGTTCTCGTATGAATTATTTCTATAAAACCATTTTAAGATTATTACATGTATGCTTCAAAGTGAAAACAATTTTACTGGTCTATTCATTACTTTTCCTACTATACATAGTATCTACCCAAACTATACCCAACTTGAAATGAAAACCAAAACCCTTTGCAAATGAGCCATGGATTCCTTTTATAGCAGAAGGAGCGAACAAGCTTCCAGCTCGAAATGCAATTACAATTCAGATATATCATTTCACATTAATTTACATTTCATTTCAAAATTTCCCCCATCTTATAATCTGCAATCATTTGTCAAAAAGGGGAGGCAAAATGTGCAACCATCAAAATTTTTGAATACCACCAAAATTGACCTTTAATCACCAATGTAGCCCATCAACCAATGTTGGCGCACAGTAGGAGGGTCCTCAAAGAGAATAGTCTAGACCATGCAACAAGAGTCATACAATAGAAGAAACATGGAATATGGAGTAAAATGCATATTGAAACATTCTTATTATCAGAAATCTTGATTACAATCAGCCGACAACATCTGTTCTTATAGATTTGGTTCACAGGCCTAATACAACATGCTCAAATACAATATTCCTATATGCTCCTTAATTCGAGCTAAAATCTTACATATCAAATCTATATCGATCTTCTTAATACCCTTTTCCTATTCTAATGATCTATTACAAGATTTATTTGATATCCACAGATCTAGAATCTTTCGTGTCGGCCAAAGATCATCACAATCTCCAATGAAAGAGAATGTAATGTGTGCATGGAATAGGTCGGCCTCAAATTTGAATTTATCCTCAACAGGTGCATAGGATGAAGTGTGGACCTATAATGAAGGTTGGGGACACTCCATGAAACAATTTTAATCACACCATTTAGATCGACAAGTTACGAGAAAGATCCATAAGCAATCTAACTAGCTGTTAGGCTTGAAAATTATTTAGTGTTGGTTCAAGAAACTGTCACTTATTCTGGAAGTGATAACTTGCTAGAAAAAGTTCCAATTGTGCTCAAATCTCAAAATAAGGAAAATGAACATGACCATGATGTAAACATAGATCCATAGGGTCTGGTGAGAAAATATGATGAATCCACCAACTAGAACAAAATCAAGAACAAAAACTAAAATGAAAATATTTTTTGGTTGATGTAGGATTCCCAAGAACCAAGGACGCTCCTACATTAGACATCTGGGGTTATTTTAAAAGTGAGTCCCTCACTTTGTTGGGGATAAAGGAAAACCTATATGATATACCTCAGGCTAAAAAATCCAAGAAGAATCCTCCATTAGTTGGCCTTTCCATTTCACAAGATATTCTTTGTACTATCTCCCACATGTTTTCCTCACATCTCTAATATCCAAAATCTCTTCTATCTCCTCTTATTTCTATTTAGGAAACTATTTCTCCAATTTTTCTCTATTGTCTTCACTAAATTCTACTTCATGGTGTTGATGTAGATCTACAATGTTGAATATAGGTGATAGCATATGTATTTCCTGAATCAAATTTCCTCAAAATCTTACAGGGTCCAAACTTCCTCATCTTCAACTTCTTGTATGTTCCAATTGGAAATCTTTCATTCCTCAAATAGACCATCACTTCATCTCCAACTTTGAAATCCTTATGTCTCCTCTTTTCATCTGCTTGCTCCTTATACTTTTGGTTCATATCTTCCAATTGTTGCTTTACTTGAGTATGCACTTTCTTCGTATGTTCTATGAATTCCTTTGCTTCTACACTCATTTTATCTTCCTTACTAATGTCTCACAATTCTAATATACCTCTAGGATGAAATCTAGTAACAATATCAAAAGGTGTCTTTCTCGTACTCCTGTTCACTGAATTATTGTAAGAAAACTCTACTTGTGTAAGGATTGAATCCCAACTTTTGGTCTTATCTCCAACCAAACATCTCAGCAAGTTCCCTAAACTCCTATTTACTACCTTCGTCTTTCCATCATTCTATGGGTGAAAAGTAGAACTGAACTTTAAATCTATCTGCAACCTCTTCCAAAGTGTCTTCCAAAACTAACCAAAAAACTTTGTATCTATTTCTAAAACAATACTCCTAGGTAATCCATGCAATCTAACCAATTCCTTTAAAAACAAGTCTACTACATGTACTGAATTTGTTGTCTTCTTACAAGGTATGAAATTATATAAGAGTGAATTTTCACCCTATGTGCAATTCCCATTTTTGTCTTTATCCACCTTAGAAAACCAAGTTTGAAGGCTTAATTTCACCTAATCCCACTACTTTCATCACACTTGGAACCTATTTTGAGTATTAGTAGAGGTGTTTCTATTAGGGATGCCCGCGCAATGCATAGACATCCATGTGACATGCTTATGTCCCAAAAAAATTCCCATGTTTCGAGCCTGCAGAGGTGCTACACTTCCCATTGGAGGTCAATTTGTAATGCCCTCCTCGACTGACTAACCTAAATATGGCCATTTTCTTCATCTCCCCTTCAAATTCACTCCTTCCATATGTATTTCATCTTCTACCATCTTCTACACATCTCTTCACGACTTCTAGACTTCATCCACAAGCTCTAAGCAGCTTCTTCACCACCTCTTCAATCTCCAAACATTTTACACTTGATAACAACAATATAAACACTCCACCACTTCAATAGAGCAAGTGTGGAACAAACACCATTGCAACAGAGGCTTGACTTCCACTGATTTTATCCCCCATTAGCCTTGAGAACTCTCGGTGGAGATGGTAAGATTTCACTCCTCTCCTCTATTACTTGGTTGAGTAGCATAACACTATTTTGTAGTGCTTTAAGTGCTCTTTACCTCATTTCTACTTTTCTCTCTATCTATCTAGCTGCCCATGGAGGTGGGAATACCAAATTAGGGTCTGACTAAGGCATGTCTCTATACAACCACCCAACCATTTCCCTCTCCCTCTTGTGTGTAGGTATTGAAGACACTCATGAGCTAAAAGCTTCATCATTCACATGGTCATAAGTGTACTACCCCTCCGTTTATGCTTATGCTTTCCGTTGATACTTTTTCATACTGTTAGACTTATGATGTTTTGTTGGATACTTTGATCGCTAGTTTTGAGCGATGGTGGATAATTATGTGACATGATGATACTATGTGTGATGTTTATTATTTTTAGACATGTTATGATTTAGTGTAGATGTTTACTTTCAGTTGTTTATGGATATGCACATGTTTATGATGGACTAACAATATGTATCGAGTCAGTTTTCTGTGAGTGTATTGGTGTGGAGAACAGAATCGCATCGCTCGCTTGCAAGTGCCCTACAATATCTGTGATTTTCTCCGCACGGTGTGTTTGTTTTAATGCTTTATATATATACATGTATGTAGATTGTTTGCTTGGTTGCAGGATTTGCAGGTACATGACACCGACTCCACCTGTGTAATCAGGTCTGAGTGTGTCAAGACTCAACAAAATTATTGAACGGGAGATAGTAGTTAGGTTTATCCTAGTCCAGTCTTTAACCTTAGTTTTAGTACCTCGACAGTTTTCAGTTTTGAGTCATAGGTTGTAATGTGTTTCTGTTGGTTAAATCATTTTTGAAAAGGTAAATTTGCTTATGTTTTAATGTTGATCATTGTGTTTTATTTATTGTTATTAATTAATATTTAAATATGATTGAAATTTATTTATTTAATAATTTAATACATTAGTTAGTTTATTTAGTTAAATAGTTGATCTTTAAAAGGATTTAACTATTTTAATTAAATAAATTAATTAATTAAATTAAATTATTAAGTGCATAAATTATATTCTATTTAAATAAATTTGAAATTTAAAATTAAATAAAATGCATGTGATTTGATTTTTAAATTTTAAAATTTAAATAAATAATTATTGCATGCAAAAATTAATTGGAAAAATTTGCCGAGAAGTGGAGAAGATATTTTCTCAACAACTTCTCGACATGTGTATGAGTGCCATAATTACTTTGGGGTTGTTGAGATTTTCTTACGGAGGTTATTGAGGATCTCGGGAAATTGCACGGGGTTATTCAATTGCCTCGGGGAAATTTTCTGAGCTCTGGCAAAAAAAAATTCTTTACTGTGTTTAAAAATCCAACATTTCTTAAGATTTGTTATCTCTTTGTTGGTATTGTGAATCTTGGTGGAAGATCTTTCAAAGGATCTTGGAGGAAGGAACTTTAGCATTGGTTGCAGAAGCTTTTGGGGGTTTGTGTGTTACAGAGGATTTCTTTCTACAGCCAAACTTTAAGTCACAAGTATTCTTCTTGTATAAATTAATTTATTGTTTTCTAAAAAGATTGTTTGAGAAAAGTATATCCTATGTTATTGAATTTCAGTAATTATGTTCTGGAAAAATTTGTTATTGTATCTGTTCTTCCAGAAAAAAGGTTGTTTTAGAAAATTGTTGTAGACTTTCTTAAAAAAAAATATTTAGAAATTACTCAGAAGAAATTTTTGTCACTTTCTAAATCTCTCTTCCAGAAATTTGTTTATTTACCTCTCTGTGTAAAAGAAAATTTTTATTTACCTCTCTGTAAAAAAAGAAAATCTTCATGGAAATCAAATATATATAAATATATGAATTTTTTTTAATGTTTGAGAGCGGCCATACAGGCGAGGGTTTTGAAAACAAAAAAAATTATTTGGTATAAATATGGTAATCGCCGTTTGGGAAAATTCATTGTTAAATAATTTAAATTTAAATTTATTTTGATGATAATGAATTTTGAACTTTGTTCAATGGTCGCCATGCGGCATACGAAGGAAAATTTCTGTGAAAACAAATTTCGTTTTAAATGTTATTGTGATTAAATGTTTGGGGATGGAGGCTCCACAGCCCGCCCCATATGGGACGCGGACTGTGAGCAGCGCCCAGCGCTGCACACAGCCTGCGGCCCATGGGGAAGGCTGTGAAACAGCCATCCCCAACAGGGTTTCTTACCCTATTCGCAGCAATGGCTGCATAATAAACACGGACGCGAATTAAGTTTTGCGCAGATTTTAAAACTTAAATTTTTACTTTGTTTCTTTTTATAATATATATATATATATTATATATAATATAATCAATTATGTTATATATAATATATATAATAATAATATATATTAAAAAAAATATGTTTTTCAATATTGATATAAATATATAAAAAAAAATTATCAAATTATAAATTGAATATTACTTTTTGTTTAAAGGAAAAAAAAAATATTATTACATAATTAGATATTGTTTCTATGTGAAAATGAAGAAGAAATAAATAGGGTTTATTTTAAGAAATTTTCTTTAATCTTGTGAGAAAAGATTTACCATTTAATTGCTGTAATTATTATTATAATTCTTTTAATTGACCAGATTTAATAAATTCAAATAGTAGAATATTGTTTTATGGAAAATTAATTTGTTTATTAAAAGATTTATAATTGAGACAATTTACAAATATGTTTATTTTCAAACTGATATACATGGATTTAGTATATCCAAAGGATAGTTGTGTATTTTCATTTGTTTTAAATTGTTTTATTTCTCCTTGAGAATGGGGAAAACGGGAAAAACAAGTCTTCCAGATTAACTGATAAATGGGGGTTGTGTTTGTAAGTTTAAAATTTCTTGTGAAGTCTAGGGATGTGTACATGCCTTTTGCTTGGTGTTTAACACCTGTGATATGATTACTGATTGTTGTATGTTTGATCATGTTTGGTCATTTTAGAGATTTTGGTTAAATGTACACTTTGTAAACCCTAGAAGGAAAAACATAGATTCCCGTGTTATGTTTAGGAGAGTGGCTAATTGTAAGGGCCGACACACAAAGTGGTGTCAGGGTAACTTACAATTAGTTAACTAAGTCAGTGATAATTAAATGACATTGTAGAATAGAATTAAAAACTCTTAACAAGATATGCATGCCTCGTTTATGACTCATAAGCTACTATAGTTATGAATATAAGTCGAGAAGGCCTAGAATGGCAAAATCGGTGTCTCGTTTCCTTAAGAGGCATTCGATTCCGCAACTGTATGCAATAGGGGCCGGGTTTCGTAAGAGGTTACTAGGGTAACCCAAGGATTGGGGGCCGGGACCTAGGAAGAAACACCAGGGTAACCATTGCATCATTGTGATGACACTCCACCTAGAATAACAGTTAAGCCTTGTGTTTGTGTTTCAATCAATTGTCAAATCTGGAAGCAATGTAACCAATAGATTGTTTGTACTAGTGTCTAGGGTTAGTAGATTAGGTCTAGGTAGCCTTGTTACTATCTCCTAGCATGGGGGGTGGACCTACGGGTACCACATGGTTGGGTGGAACGTGCACCTTACTCCGTTGGGTCCCCAGTTTGATCGTAGCATTGAGCGCCTCATGGATGGAGAGCTCGCACATGGACTTCCTTTATTCTTTTATCATTGAAATTTGTAAACATGTATTTGAAAACATCCCTCATATGTATAAGAGGCGATCATTTGTAAAATTGTATCTATTATTTGAACTACCTCATCAGATGGATGAGTGATGTAATATCATATCAATGCAATGTATGGAAAAATGGTTGTACTTTATTATGTTATCATGAATGGAAATTTATTATTATGCAATGTTTATTCTATGTTATGAATTTTTAAGCGCAATGTGAAATACTTAGTCGCTTAAGGAAAACTCAAAGTAGTGTAATGTTGTTTAAACTAAGAATGTATGCAACTAATTAATATAATATTAATACTTTAAAAAAAAAATTATTACACTTTTATATCACTTTTGCAACATTCTTAGGTTATTAAGATGGGGCATTACAGATTGGTATCAGAGCCAAGGTTACAAACACTAGACACTCTGGGTAATCTAGAGCCCATTAGGTTGACCTAGTACGTAGTGTCGCAACTGATAACCTTGGTTGAACAGTATCTAAGACTCATAATTGTTATGTGTAGGAACATGCCTAGGCGAGGAGGAAGAGGTCATGGTAGAGGTAGAGGTGGAGGCCATGGGCCAATCCCTCAGGTTACTCCCCCTCCTAGCCCTCACCATAGTGACCAAGCGGAACAAATGGATTAGAGAATTGAGGGACAGAATCCCGAACAGTCAGCAGTAGAGGGTTCTCAGATACGTCCACTTTTAGAGGAGGTCCTAGCTCGTCTTGGACCTAGACAGGTAGATGAGTAGGAGGTTGTGAGAGAGAGGGATAGATCCCCTAGGAGAGTAGATGACACAGCACATCAGGATTCTATTATTGCTGGTCACATGAGGGATTTACTGAGAGCACATCCTCCTACCTTTGATAGTTCAGGAGGAGGATTAGAGGCTGAGACCTGTTTACTGGATTTGGGTAGATGCTTTGCCATGCACCCTTACGGTAGCAATACCCGTGCCAGATGTGCTATTATGCACCTGAGAGGATTTGCCTCTACATGGTGGCGTTTGGAGGAGCAGAAGCTCCACATAGATATTGGTTTTGTGTCTTGGGAGATGTTTCTTGAGAGGTTCAGAGCACGGTTCCTTTCAGAACACTGGAGGCAGTGTAAGGCTGACGAGTTCCATGATCTACGCTAGTTAGCTCTTTCTGTAGAGCAATACAAATGTAGGTTCTATGAACTTAAGCAGTATGCTGGTATTGGAGATGATGAGCCTATGCTAGTATAACATTTTATTAGGGGCTTAAATGCCCGCATCAGTGGTGGTGTCCAAGCCTTTGAGCCAAAGACTATGCAAGTCACAGTGGAGAAGGCTCGCATAGTTGAGGAGAACCTTATTATGGCTTTAGGTGGGCACACAAGAGTGCAGATTGGGAGTGCTCCTGCAGTAGGTTTTAGTCCATGGGGTGGACAAGCACAGACAAGTGGTTCTTCCAAGAACCAACAGACACCCACAAAGGGTGGGCAGCAACAAAGAACACCTCAAAAGAATAATAACCCTCAACCACAACAACAAAATAGTCCTCAATTAGGAAAGGGTCGTAACTGGTGGTGCAACAAGTGCAATAGGCAGGATCAGCCTGCACAGAGTGCTCAGTCTACCGTCAGTAGGGGTAGTTTTCAGCAGTCCAATGCACCTTCGGGTGGCAGAGGATTTGGTAAAGGCTCAGGTACAGGTTGTTATTCTTGTGGGCAGCATGGGCACATAGCTAGGCAGTGTCCGATGAGAGGTTCTACTAGTTATGGGCCTCGACCTACAGTTTCAGAGCCTACGGTGGGCGATGCAGGACGTGCACATACAGTATATGTAGCGGTTAATGACTGCCAAGCCGATCACCAGAATACGGTGGTCGAATCTTCAGGTAAGTTAAATGGTGTTAATGTATCTATACTTTTTGATTATGGAGCCACTGACTCCTTTATTTCACCAACCATTGTTGACCGTTGTGGTCTTGTGGCGGTAAAACAAGGTGGTAAATGGCAAGTTGAATTCACCTCAGGGGTGAAAGTAGTAGTAGATAACTTAGTACATAACTGTGAACTTAAAATAGGTACGTTAACTACCTTAGTAGATTTATATGTTACTCCCTTAGGATCGTACGATATAGTTTTAGGTATGGATTGGTTAGCATCTTATCATGCTGTAATTGACTGTCGACTTAAGACAGTTAGTTGCATTGATGATTTAGGTGTGAAAGTGGAAATCGTAGGTATTCATAGACCTATCTCTTTGCGGATGATTTCTGCTATGCAACTAAAGAGATGTCTTCGTCAGGGATGTCAACTGTTTGCAACAATAGTTACCGATTTAGATGAGGGTGAGAGTCGAGAGGTATCTCTTGATGATCATCCTATTCTTAGGGAATTCACAGATGTGTTTCCCGATGACATTCCTGGAATGCCACCGAAGAGGGATATCGACTTTAGAGTTGACCTAGTTCTTGGAGTTGAGCCTATATCTAGAGCTCCTTATAGAATGACGACTCAGGAGTTAGAGGAACTTTTAGAAAAGGGTTTCATTCATCCAAGTGTTTCCCCTTGGGGAGCACCTGTTATCTTCGTAAAGAAGAAGGACGAATCTCTTAGGCTGTGCATTGACTATCATCAATTGAACAAGGTTACGATTAAGAATCATTATCCTTTGCCTAGAATCGATGATCTTTTTTATCAAATTAAGGGAGCTAATGTGTTCGCTAAAATTGATTTAAAATCCGGTTATCATCAATTGCGTATAGCTAAAGCAGACATTCATAAAACTGCTTTTCGAACTCGTTATGGGCATTACGAATTTACAGTGGTACCCTTTGGGTTAACGAATGCACCATTGGTATTCATGAGTTTAATGAATGGTGTATTTTGTACTTACCTTGATCACTTTGTCCTGGTATTTCTTGATGAAATTTTAGTCTATTTGAGAATGAAGGAACATGAAGAACACTTGAGACAGGTGTTGCAATGTTTAAGAGAAAACCAATTGTATGCAAACTTGAAGAAGTGTGACTTCTTTCAATCTGAAATTAAATACCTTGGACATGTGATATCTGGAAAAGGTATTGCTGTGGATCCCTCAAAGATCCAAGCTATTGTAGACTGGCCTGCACCTACTAATGTAGGTGAAGTTTGTAGTTTTATGGGTCTCGCTGGCTATTATAGACGTTTTGTAGAGGGTTTTTCTAGGATCGGTCATCCTATTACTTCTCTTCAGAGGAAAGGGAAGAAATTTGTTTGGACGGAACAGTATCAGTTAGCCTTTCAGACTCTTAAAGAAAAGCTAACTAATGCACCTATACTTATTGTTCCTGATCCTACTAAGGATTTCATAGTTTGTACGGATGCATCCTTAGAGGGTTTAGGAGCAGTTTTGATGCAAGATGGGCGTGTGGTAGCTTATGAGTCTCGCAAACTCAAGGACCATGAATTAAACTATCCTACTCATGACCTAGAACTAGCTGCAGTAGTGCATGCATTAGTTCATTGGAGACATTTTCTATTAGGTCATCGCTTCGAACTTCATACCGATCACCATAGTTTGCAGTATATTTTTACACAACCTAACTTGAATGCAAGGCAAAGACGGTGGATGGAGTTCTTGTGTGAGTACGATTTTGAAGTAAAGTACATTCAAGGCAAAGAGAACGTAGTGGCTGATGCTCTTAGCCGACGTCGACATGAGATCTCTGCTACTACTCTTGAAGTAGATTTGAGAGGTCAAATAGTAGCTACACTTCCTACTGATAGATTATATCAGGAAGTGAAGTCAGAGATTGAATCAGCTAGACCTTTAGAAGGTCGATTTGAAGGTTATGTCCTAGAATCAGATGGTATATTACGACATTTAGGTCACATCTATGTACCTCACGTAGAGAGTCTTCGTACGTTAATCATGACTGAAGCTCATAGAGCTCCGTATTCAGCTCATCCAGGTGTCAAGAAAATGCATGCTGATCTTAGGCAATTGTATTTCTGGCCTGGTATGAAACGTGATATTACCGATTATGTATCGAGATGTCTTGAATGTCAGCGAGTCAAAGCTGAGCATCATCATCCTGCTGGATTATTGTAGCCACATCTCATTCCCGAATGGAAATGGGATATTATATCCATCGATTTTATTGTAGGGTTACCTACGTCATCATGTCGACATGATGCCATTATGGTAATTGTTGACCATTTGACTAAAGTAGCTCACTTTTCACCTATACGTTCATCATATAATGCTTCATTGGTAGCTAGGATTTTCATGGAGGATATCGTTAGGTTACATGGAATTCCTCATAGGATCATATCGGATAGAGATCCTGTATTCACTTCAGCCTTATGGACTTCCTTGCAACGTGCATTAGGTACACAGTTGAACTTTAGTTCAGCCTATCATCCTCAAACTGTTGATCAAACTGAAAGAGTTAACCAAATATTAGAGGATATGCTTAGGATGTACGTAATGGACCAATAATAACGTTGGGAGGATTACTTGTACTTAGTAGAATTCGCTTACAACAATGGATATCAGAGTTCCATAGGTATGCCACCATTTCAGGCATTATACGGTCGTCCTTGTTGAACTCCACTTAGTTGGGATCGACTAGAGGATAGAGTGTTACTTGGACCTGAGATGCTTCGAGACATGGAGCAACAGGTTGACCGTATTAGAGAGCATTTGATAGTAGCTCAGGATAGGCAAAAGAAGTATGCCGATGCACATATGATTGATCGATAGTTCACTGTTGGTGATAGAGTGTTTCTTCGAGTGTGACCGCGAAAGAGTCCAATCCGTTACGGAAAAGGCTCTAAGCTTGCACCATGATTTGTAGGACCATTCAATATTTTAGAGAGAATTGGTCCCGTGGCATATCGACTCGCCTTACCACCCAGTTTGTCTCGTATTCATGATGTTTTTCATGTGTCAATACTTAGACCATATCATCCCGACATATCTCATGTACTTGATTGGAATGCGTTATAGGTAGAGGATGGGAAGCTGGCTTTGGAGCCCGTGGCCATTCTTTAGCACCAGACTCTCGATCTCAGGGGTCGAGACGTTGATCTGGTGAGGATCCAATGGGATCCTAGCTTTGAGGCTTCGGCTACCTGGGAGGATGTGACATGCATCAGGGAACTTTATCCCTATCTATTCGCAGGCTTTTAGGAGCAAGCCTGATCCTAGGGAGGGAGGATGTAGTACCCCTCCATTTATGCTTATGCTTTCTGTTGATACTTTTTCATACTGTTAGACTTATGATGTTTTGTTGGATACTTTGATCGCTAGTTTTGAGCGATGGTGGATAATTCTGTGACATGATGATACTATGTGTGATGTTTATTGTTTTTAGACATGTTATGATTTAGTGTAGATGTTTACTTTTAGTTGTTTATGGATAGGCACATGTTTATGATGGACTAACAATATGTATCAAGTCAGTTTTCTATGAGTGTATTGGTGTGGAGAACATAATTGCATCACTCACTTGCGAGTGCCCTGCGATATCTATGATTTTCTCCACACAGTGTGTTTGTTTTAATGCTTTATATATATACATGTATGTAGATTGTTTGCTTGGTTGCGGGATTTGCAGGTACATGACACTGACTCCACCTATGTAATCAGGTCTGAGCGTGTCAAGACTCAACGGAATTGTTGAACGGGAGATAGTAGTTAGGTTTATCCTAGTCCGGTCTTTAACCTTAGTTTTAGTACATCGTCAGTTTTCAGTTTTGAGTCATAGGTTGTAATGTGTTTCTGTTGGTTAAATGATTTTTGAAAAGGTAAATTTGCTTATGTTTTAATGTTGATCATTGTGTTTTATTTATTGTTATTAATTAATATTTAAATATGATTGAAATTTATTTATTTAATAATTTAATACATTAGTTAGTTTATTTAGTTAAATAGTTGATCTTTAAAAGGATTTAACTATTTTAATTAAATTAATTAATTAATTAAATTAAATTATTAAGTGCATAAATTATATTCTATTTAAATAAATTTGAAATTTAAAATTAAATAAAATGCATGTGATTTGATTTTAAAATTTTAAAATTTAAATAAATAATTATTGCATGCAAAAATTAATTGGCAAAATTTGCCGAGAAGTGGAGAAGATATTTTCTCAACAACTTCTTGACATCTGTATGAGTGCCATAATTACTTTGGGGTTGTTGAGATTTTCTGACGGAGGTTATTGAGGATCTCGAAAAATTGCACGGGGTTATTCAATTGCCTCGGGGAAATTTTCTAAGCTCTGGCAAAAAAAAATTCTTTACTGTGTTTAAAAATCCAACATTTCTTAAGATTTGTTATCTCTTTGTTGGTATTGTGAATCTTGGTGGAAGATCTTTGAAAGGATCTTGGAGGAAGGAACTTTAGCATTGGTTGCAGAAGCTTTTGGGGGTTTGTGTGTTACAGAGGATTTCTTTCTACAGCCAAACTTTAAGTCACAGGTATTCTTCTTGTATAAATTAATTTATTGTTTTCTAAAAAGATTGTTTGAGAAAAGTATATCCTATGTTATTGAATTTCAGTAATTATGTTCTGGAAAAATTTGTTATTGTATCTGTTCTTCTAGAAAAAAGGTTGTTTTAGAAAATCGTTGTAGACTTTCTTAAAAAAAATATATATTGAAATTACTTAGAAGAAATTTTTGTCACTTTCTAAATCTCTCTTCCAGAAATTTGTTTATTTACCTCTCCGTGTAAAAGAAAATTTTTATTTACCTCTGTAAAAAAAGAAAATCTTCATGGAAATCAAATATATATAAATATATGAATTTTTTTTAATGTTTGAGAGCGACCGTACAGGCAAGGGTTTTGAAAACAAAAAAAATTATTTGGTATAAATATGGTAATCGCCGTTTGGGCGAATTCATTGTTAAATAATTTTAATTTTAATTTCTTTTAATGATAATGAATTTTGAACTCTGTTCAATAGTCGCCATGCGGCGTACGAAGGAAAATTTCTGTGAAAACAAATTTCGTTTTAAATGTTATTGTGATTAAATGTTTGGGGATGGAGGCTCCACAGCCTGCCCCGTATGGGACGCGAACTATGAGCAGCGCCCAGCACTGCACACAGCCTGCGGCCCGTGGGGAAGGCTGTGAAACAGCCATCCCTAACAGGGTTTCTTACCCTGTTCGCAGCAATGGCTGCATAATAAACACGGACGAGAATTAAGTTTTGCGCGGATTTTAAAACTTAAATTTTTACTTCTTTGTTTCTTTTTATAATATATAATATATATATATATTATATAATATAATCAATTATGTTATATATAATATATATAATATTAATATATATTAAAAAAAAAATGTTTTTCAATATTGATATAAATATATAAAAAAAAATATGAAATTATAAATTGAATATTACTTTTTGTTTAAAGGAAAAAAATAAAAATATTATTACATAATTAGATATTGTTTCTATGTGAAAATGAAGAAGAAATAAATAGGGTTTATTTTAAGAAATTTTCTTTAATCTTGTGAGAAAAGATTTACCATTTAATTGTTGTAATTATTATTATAATTCTTTTAATTGACCAGATTTAATAAATTCAAATAGTAGAATATTGTTTTATGGAAAATTAATTTGTTTATTAAAAGATTTATAATTGAGACAATTTACAAATATGTTTATTTTCAAACTGATATACATGGATTTAGTATATCCAAATGATAGTTGTGTATTTTCATTTGTTTTAAATTGTTTTATTTCTCCTTGAGAATGGGGAAAACGGGAAAAACAAGTCTTCCAGATTAACTGATAAATGGGGGTTGTGTTTGTAAGTTTAAAATTTCTTGTAAAGTCTAGGGATGTGTACATGCCTTTTGCTTGGTGTTTAACACCTGTGATATGATTACTGATTGTTGTATGTTTGATCATGTTTGGTCATTTTAGAGATTTTGGTTAAATATACACTTTGTAAACCCTAGAAGGAAAAACATAGATTCCCGTGTTATGTTTAGGAGAGTGGCTAATTGTAAGGGCCGACACACAAAGTGGTGTCAGGGTAACTTACAATTAGTTAACTAAGTCAGTGATAATTAAATGACATTGTAGAATAGAATTAAAAACTCTTAACATTTATGACTCATAAGCTACTATAGTTATGAGTATAAGTCGAGAAGGCCTGGAATGGCAAAATCGGTGTCTCGTTTCCTTACGAGGCATTTGATTCCACAATTGTATGCAATAGGGGCTGGGTTTCGTAAGAGGTTACCAAGGTAACCCAAGGATTGGGGGCCGGGACCTAGAAAGAAACACCAGGGTAACCATTGCATCGTTGTGATGACACTCCACCTAGAATAACAATTAAACCTTGTGTTTGTGTTTCAATCAATTGTCAAATTTGGAAGCAATGTAACCAATAGATTGTTTGTACTAGTGTCTAGGGTTAGTAGATTAGGTCTAGGTAGCCTTGTTACTATCTCCTAGCACAGGGGGTGGACCTACGGGTACCACATGGTTGGGTGGAATGTGCACCTTACTCCGTTGGGTCCCCAGTTTGATTGTAGCATTGAGCGCCTCATGCATGGAGAGCTCGCACATGGACTTCCTTTATTCTTTTATCATTGAAATTTGTAAACATGTATTTGAAAACATCCCTCATATGTATAAGAGGCGATCATTTGTAAAATTGTATCTATTATTTGAACTACCTCATTAGATGGATGAGTGATGTAATATCATATCAATGCAATGTATGGAAAAATGGTTGTACTTTATTATGTTATCATGAATGGAAATTTATTATTATGCAATGTTTATTCTATGTTATGAATTTTTAAGTGCAATGCGAAATACTTAGTCGCTTAAGGAAAACTCAAAGTAGTGTAATGTCGTTTAACCTAAGAATGTATGCAACTAATTAATATAATATTAATACTTTTTAAAAAAAAATTATTACACTTTTATATCAATTTTGCAACATTCTTAGGTTATTAAGACGAGGCATTACAATAATTATTTCCTTTCTTCTCCTTATCATCTATGTTTCATTTCAATCTTATTACTTCCTATTGGTTTCTTGCATTGTAGAGGATCTCACTAATCAAACATTACTTATCCATTTTCTGAGACATTCTTGCTTTTTGTTCTCTACAAGATACCAGCGCACCGCATTGTCATCCATATTCTATGATATCGTCCTTTAGCTAAGAGCTTGATAGCCTATCCAAAAAATCTTTGTGACCTACTCTTTTAGATTTTGAAACTCTCATCATTGATCCATTGGGGTAGTATAGGAAAGTTTACCCCATGAGGCTCTCTGAGTGAAGAGAAGTCATGAGTAGTGAATCCCCCTATATTACAAAAATGTGCCTATAGCTCAGAGAAAAACACACGAGAGAGTTAAGAAATTCAAATCTAATCTATTCAAACTATACTAAAAATCCTCAAATCTAGATAATTGAACACAAAGGAATGCTAAGAATAACATGCATAAAAGAAACTATTTTACCAAACATGCAATCATTTTCATTGAATAACCTCCATTACTCTTCTCTATTTTGTCTTTATAGTGTACTTGCCCTCAAATTTTCAATATTTGTGTGCAAGCATAGCCTAAGGATTGTGATAATAATGAAACATCGAAGATTTAAGATAATTGCTCCAAAAGTCACAAGATTTTGGGAGAGATTAAAATGATGAAAGATAGATCAATTTATAGAAAATTGATCATTTGAACAAGAATCCAAGATCAAAAGATAAATGAATGATTTAGATTAAGATATTGGACATGCATTATGATAACTATTAGTAGTAACATGAGTGATAAAAATTAGAAATAGAAATAAAGTTTAAATAAATGATTTAATTTTCAAGTTTGGTATTCGAAAACAAAAGAATAGTCTTTGAATGACAAAGATAAAGATAGGATTAAAGCAATGCTCTATTCAAACACACACACACACAATTTAATTAATTAAACAAAGATATTTAATTAATACACATGTACATGCAAATGAGTTAGAACTAGATGACTGAATGATATGACAAAGAGATTACTCGTGAAAGCAACTTAGTCATTAAATCAAGAGTCAACTAACTGATTTAAATAGATATCAGGTCGAGTCAAAGTGAATACTTAGATAACTTACATAATTATCTAAATATAGAGGAATGTGTTAAAATAGATTTTATGAATTAAATTATTTATTTAATTCGAGATTTGATATTTGAAGAATAATTAAATAAATAAAGAATTCATTTAATTATAGTCAAAATATGATAGAACTAAATTAAATAAGAATTTATTTAATTGAAGAAGAAGGATAAGGTTAATTAGTAACATAATTAAATAAAAAACATTTATTTAATTAATTAGATAGAATAAAGAAAAATGTGAATTAATTAAATAATTAAGATTATTTAATTAATAGTTGAATAAATGTTAAAGTGAATTAACTAAATAAATAGATTTATTTAATTAATAGAGAAATGAATAACTTTAAAGAATAATTAAATAATTGACATTACTTAATCATGACCACGGAAATACAAATTATGAAGAAATATTGAAGTTGCAAGCTTAGACAAGATTTTGGTGTCTACATTTGCCCCTTTTTGATATAATGTCATTTTAGTGTTGTGTCAAAGAAAATAGATCAAAAAATATGCCCCAGTCATACCTCGGTGTAAAACAGGTGAAGGTATGCCCCCTCGAGAAAATTGACAAATTTTCAAAAAAAATCAAAAAAATTGGAAATAATCCTGATTAGTGTATTTGATAGCCAGAAATGCAGTGGAGTTGACATAATTGAATTTGGAAGTGTTAGGGATGAGTGTGGGTTGATTGAATTTGGAAATTGACATAGCTAGTAGAAACGCACGAGAAAAACACACGAGAGAGTTAAGAAATTCAAATCTAATCTATTCAAACTATACTAAAAATCATCAAAGCTAGATAATCAAGCACAAAGGAATTGTAAGAACAAAATGCGTAAAAGAAACTATTTTACCAAACATGCAATAATTCTATTGAATAACCTCCATTATTCTTCTCCATTTCATCTGTGTAGTGTACTTTCCCTCATATTTTCAGTATTTGTGTGCAAGCATAAGCTAAGGATTGTGATAATAATGAAACATTGAAGATTTAAGATAATTGCTCCAAAAGTCACAAGATTTTGGGAGAGGTCAAATGATAAAAGATAGATCAATTTATAGAAAATTGATCATTTGAATGTCAGGTTAGGATCAAAAGATTGACGGACGGTTGAGATCAAAGGATTAGACATGCACTATGATAATTGTTAGTAGTGACATGAGTGATAAGAACTAGAAATAGAAATAAAGATTAAATAAATAATTTAATCTTCAAGTTTGGTATTCAAAATAGAAGAATAGTCTTTGCATGACAAAGATAAAGATAGGATTAAAGGAATGCTCTATTTGAATGCATGCACAAGATTTAATTAATTAAATAAAGATATTTAATTAATATGCATGTACACACAAATGAGTTAGAACTAGATGACTAAATGATTTGACAAAAAGATTACTCACGAAAGCAACTCAGACATTAGATTTAGAGTTAACTGACTGATTTAAATAGAGCTCAAGTCAAGTCAAAGTGAATACTTAGATAGCTTACACAATTATCTAAATATAGAGGAATGTGTTAAAATAGAATTTAAGAATTAAATAATTTATTTAATTCAAGATTTGATATTTGAAGAATAATTAAATAAATAAGATTTATTTAATTAAGTGATGAAGGGGTTAAATGAATAATTAAATAAATAAAGAATTTATTTAATTATAGTTGAAATATGATAAAGGGTAAATTTGACAAGAAGGATAAGGTTAATTAGTAACTTAATTTAATAAAAAGCATTTATTTAATTAATCAGATAGAATAAAGAAAAGTGTGAATTAATTAAATAATTAAGATTATTTAATTAATAGTTGAATAAATGTTAAAGTGAATTAACTAAATAAATAGATTTATTTAATTAATAGAGAAATGAAGAAATTTAAAGAATAATTAAATAATTGACATTATTTAATCATGACCATGGAAATACGAATTATGAAGAAATATTGAAGTCACAGGCTTAGACGAGATTTCATTGTCTACATTTTCCTCTCTTTGATACAATGTCATTCTGGTGTTGTATCAAAGAAAATCGATCAAAAAATATGCCCCAATCATGCCCCGGTGTAAAACAGGTGAAGGTATGCCCCCTCAGGAAAATTGACAAATTTTTGAAAAATTTCAAAAAAATTGGACATAGTCCCAATTAGTCTATTTGATAGCTAGAAATGTAGTGGAGTTGATTGAATTGAATTGGAAGTGTTAGGGATGGGTATGGGTCAATTGAAGTTGGAAGTTGACATAGCCAATAGAAAAAAATTCCACCAAAAGCCTAGGTATAAATAGAAAATGGGGTAAAACCCAATTCATTTTTACCCACATAGCTTTGAGATTTGAGATTGTGCTATGGTTTTTTAGCAAGGATGTCTCTTGTTCTGCACAAGCATCATCGAGCATATAGGATCTGGACCTTTAGGCGATCGGCCAACGCGGACCCCTTGGTATGCACTCTGTCTTGGCCTTTTGAATTTTTTTATTTTTGTGCATTTTTATGCATTTAAATGCAATTTTTGTCATGCATCATTTTATTGAAAAGTCACATCTAAATGCATAATCAACACATTTGCATGTGGATCAAAGCATTTGTAAATTCACATGTTATTCTTTAGCGTAGTTTTGAAAGTTTGACTCATTTGTTTTTGCTTTTGACACATATGAGAAATAGTTATGCATTTGTATGTAGAATAAATGCATGTGCTTTGTGCTCAATGCATGTAAAAATAGTTCAACACATTTGTAAGTATTGAATCATATTTTCATTTATGATGAATGTTTGTATGCATAGATGTAGTGAGTCACATTTGATTTTGACACACATTTAATATTTCCACACAGTTATAATTTTAAATGACACATGTGACATTTGATGACACATTTGCAAATTTAAATGACGCATTTGTTTTCTTATAACACAATTTCAAAGGAATGACACATTTGTAAAATAATGATGCATTTGACTAGCATTTTATTTTGTCACTTTGCATTTGGATAGGGGATTGATGCTGACATGAGGCATGTAAAATACCATTGCAAGTGGTTTTAGACCCTGTTTATATGCGAGAGTTGAGACCGTTGACTTTCCATTTCCGCAATAGTTTGTAGCCTAGTGAGAAACAGTTTTTGTGGCATTTGGGTCTCTTACATGTGACAAACATGCCCATCATTTGAGCCAATTGAGGGCTACTAATGGTGTTGTGCGAGCGGTGGAACTCAAAGACATCTTCGTTTCACCTGCCTACAAGAGAGGAAATAGTTACTTTGGAGGATGTCTATAGGATTCTGAGACTTCCTATTAGAGGCACTATGCATAGGGGTGTCACTAATATGTGGAGATATTACCCTCATGAGGATATTAGATAGCTAGGTTTTGACCATTATGAGATTAGATGGCATGTATTTTCTTAGAGGTATAGGTAATTATACTGTTTATTGTGTACATTGATAGGTGGTATAGTCCTCCCTGACCATCGAGGTCATGGATTTCCTGTGGGATGGGGAGAGATGTTGATTGGTATGTTAGAGCATTGAGAGGTGTATCCTTGGGGACCTTGTCTTCTTGCCATGTTATATTTTTATTTGCATGATATAGCCTAATGAGAGGCACAGTCTATGAGTTGTGGTACCACACTCTTAATGGTATGGGCATGGGAATACATTTCCATATTTTTTCCACCGATTACAATTGATGTGAAACATGGAGCACCCTATGCCTTTTGTTATGCAAAGGCTAATACTCAACACCATATGGGAGATACTAGATATTTTAGACATGCCATTGATATGATGACATAGTTCACATGGAGACCATACTTGGGTTATCCATAGTGGTCATATGAGGATGATCATTTCCCATATTGTTGTCAGATAGTATCTAATTGGGCAAACTATTTCACATGTTCGTATTATTAAGAGACACTTGCCAGATCGTGTGCTACATTAGTTTAGAGAGGTTTAGGATGAGCCTAGAGGATAAGCAAATTTTGTGAGATCTTCTAAGGAGATTACACTCTGGGGTCCTGAGATACTAGTGGCTATAGTAGAGGTAGACATTGATGCATTACAACCAATGTAGTTGGGGATGGAGAGATGGATTGGTAGATCTAGGTACCATTGAGGCATATGATCAGTGGTGGGAAGTTCATAGGCCGTTTCTGTTGACAGATCCATAGTAGGATGTGTTGGTAAAGTGGTGAGGGACAAGACCACGTGACAAGCATGGAAAAGGTAGAGGTTAGAGAGATGGCAGTGGTTGTGGGGATGATGGAGATGGTCATGGAGGTGGATGGAGGGGTGGTGGGAGAGGTAGACATGGTCGAAGAGGATGAGGTCCAAATTTATCATCTATCTATGAGGAGGGATAGGAGGGAGAGGATGTTCACATGCTGGATATTGGAAAAGGTGAGGAGGATGTGCATGCTGAGATTGGAAAGGATGAGGTTCATGTTGAGGATGCTAAGATTGGTATAGAGGTGCATGCAAAGGAGGATGTTCTAGAGGAGCATGTCGAGGAGGAGCAGGCAAAGAGGAGGCTGAGATTGATGCCCTTGGTTTTCTTGGTGTCTATCAAGATGATGATGAGGAGGAGGATGATTAGGAGCACAAGGTTTGTAACAAGATTTTTGAGGATTTAGAGGATGATGATGATGGTTTAGAGAGGGTTAGATAGGATGATATAGGGGCCATTGATCTAGATACTGTGACACTTCATACCCAGCTTGCATCCTTGAAGATGTAGATGAGGGTTTTGATGTCCGAGCGAGATGTTATATGAATGGGGAGAGACAGGGCTTATATGGACAAGGATCAAGATATTGCTCAGAGATAGGAGACTGAGCAATGGATTTTTGAGATATGAGCTCTTTGTAGTGGACCATCTGATGCATTTGCTAGAGAGTTAGTCTAATCTATTGAGAGGGCTTCATATTACAAAGATTTGTTTAAGGAAAAAATTCCTCCAGAGAGAAAGGCTCTGAGTTTTTCACAGGCATGCAATGACAGGTCCTAGACTAGGACCCACAATAGGATAGTTAGCACAGAAGGTGTTGGGCAACCACACAGATCTAGTCCATATGATAGGCCACATTCAGGACACAGGTCATTAGGATCTCAGCATCAGTCATTCACACACTCTAGTCATGATAGCAGTGGCAGTTTTGGATAAGGACATTTCTTGATATATACTAAGACATTGTATTATGATCATATAGTTTACAGGATTTATATTTATTTGATACATTATGACATTGTGATGTGACACTTTTTGAGAAATTATATATATATGATTTTGGCGGCAATTCTCACGATATGCAGTTCTATTTATTGATTATGCAGTTGTTTATTTATACATGTCATGTCTATATGAGATTCCTATATGATGGATGATCATATCTACTTTATGATGTGTTTATGTAGCCTATGAGGTGATGTTGATTCTATGTGATGATGTATGTATTAATATCTATGATGTCGATGGATGTTATGTATGCAGTTTATTATTATGTAGTGCAATATGATGTTAGATCTACAATGCTTTCTACATGTGATGCTATACATTTGATGATGAATGTAATGTGATGCATGTATTTCCATTTGTTATATACATGTAATGCTTATGATATGTAATCTATGATGATGAATATCTACTATTCCATGATGTCCTAGATATGATAAATGCCTACATTTTTTGTTTTGTAATGTAAGATATATGGATGATTTATGATGTATGATATTTACATGATGTTCCTAACATGAATGCATATGCAGGATGCATTATATTTTTGTGTGTTATAGGACTCCATCATAATACAAGAAAGAAGAAATGTTAGTGTGGAAAGAAAGATTAATAAATAATAAAAGAAATGAGATGGATGTTAGTATTAGCAATCTTCGATGTTTTGTTGTATCACTAAAGGAATTGAACTTTATCATCATTGGGTAGGACTAATACAAATGGAGAGAAACACCATGATATGACATAAATCAAGGTGTACAAGGTTATCCACTTGCTAATAATAGAAAATCATAGACAAGGATTGTCCTTACTCATACGAAGGGCACAATTGCTCCCAGTCTTTTTGTCAAGACAAACCACATACAACAAACAAAATAAAAGACAAGTCATGAGACATCATCACTCCTCTAAATCCTTCATGGGACATCCTTGAGGAAACTAGTAACATGACTCAAAATCAGATTTAAAAGATAGTTGATAGACAACAGTCAAAGAAAATAGAATTTTGATACATCGTGGCTTCTCTAAATCTTTCATGGGACATCCTTGAGAAATCTAGTAACAAGATTCCAGTCATAAAATGAAAAGATAGTCAACAGATAGTAGTCAAAGAAAATAGAATTGTGATACATCATTGCTTCTCTAAATCCTTCATGGGACATCCTTAAGAAAGCTAGTAACATAATTCCCATCACAAAGTCAAATGAAATGATAGGATAAATAAGCCATAAAGTCAAAAGCCAATAAAATATTTTCCAAAACTTGTTCTATTTGTTTGATTTGTTTTGATTGATAAGATTATTGATTGATTGAACCTGATGTCAAGAGATACACATATCAAATAAGAATTTGAGTTTGGTTTCAATGCTATGACTATCTATATAAGGCATGACAAAGCCTGGTTTTAGAAAGACATGTATCGTATAAGACATTGAGTCTGATGCCGTTGATGTGATAACCTATGTAAGGCTATGTTTAATATTTAATAGTGTCTATATTTAGGAAGGACTCATCCTGTATAAGACATAAATTGATTATTTTGATACTATCTATTTTCTAAAAGGACACATCCTATAGTAGCTATAAGTTGATTTGTTTTGATTGTTGCTTTGGAAATTTCTTTGATTTGACCTAGAGAAGTTGCTAATTTTTTCACTATATTGATGCATGACTTGATATGATGTGTTGAAAATTGACTGTGTGATGAAAAACCCTAAAGGACTGACCTAGTGTGGCCTAAGGGGCTCATCGATTGATGGCCTTTCCTATGTTATACATGCAGAGACCTCGTAGTTCGACTTGACTTTGACTAAAAATACTAAATATAATAAGCTTGATTTATATGAAGATAATAGACATGTGTGGTAGTGCATGTGATGAACCCTAATGGATTGACCTAGTGTGGCCTTGAGGGCTCATCACTTGATGGCCTTACCTACATTATACACATAGAGACCTCGTAGTTCGACATGACCAATGACCTTTTCATATAGACAATGGATTGAATCATGATTTTATATGGACAAACCTAAATAGACTAACCGAGTTCCTCAGGGGAAAATCGACAGATGCCCTTGCCTACATCCAGTCACAAAGGCAACATAGTTTGACAATGACATAGACTAACAAGTGTGACTAACTCTAACTCTATTTTTTTATTTTTGACATATTTTGATTTTTTTGTCTTTTTGGAGTTTTCTAATATTTTTTGGATTTTTCTACTTTTTTACGTCTTCAACACAACTAATATTAGAACCGCTATGACATAGGTCAAGTGTTTGCCCCTAGTCGAGTATAAGACCAATTGATAGTAAATAGGATAAAATGGGGGATATGAAATGCTCTCGATGTCAATCGTTCCAAGTTATGGGAAATACTACCACTTATTATGAATGATATGTACAAGCGATGGACAAGAAAGATATGTGATATGTATAGGGATAGATAATATGTACAGGGATGTGGGCTATGTGTAGAGATGTTGACCATGTATAGGGATAAGCAATATGTATAGGGAGGTCAGATTGGAATAATAGTAGACAAAGGAGCAGAGTCAACTACACATGGCACCTATTTGCCAATTTTTCACCATGGTACTTATCCAAAGCACCATCGAAGTGGTTTTCACTATTGTATTAATTATTTTTCTTTACTATTTTCTATATTTTTTTATTTTTTCGATGTTATCAAATTCCTATTTGCTAGGTTTTCACCTAGGTAATGATTGTTTTGATTTTTTTTATATTTTTGCTAATTAAGACAAGGCTCTCAAAAGCTATGCATAGAAATTTTTTAGATGAAGACTATTGATTAGCAAGGACAATGATTCCCCTTCAGGAGTAGAGAGCTGATATGCTCCTGATCCAAAGGATTTTGTAATAATATAAGGTCCTAACCAATTAGGTTCAAACTTTCCCAGTTTCTCTCTTTTTGCTTGATTCTTTGGATTCTCCATTAAGACTAGGTCACCAATGTCAAAGTTTCTATTCAAGACCTTCTTGTTATACCTATGATGAATGCGATTCTTATATGCTTGGAGATGGTCCAATGCATTCTATCTTCTCTCATCTAGGAATTTTATTTCATGTAGTCTTGATATTCGGTACTCTTCATCGTCAACGTGCCCTTTCAAGGATACCCTCAAGGAAGGAATCTTAACCTCAATAGGTAGAATGGCTTCATAATCAAATACTAGTAAACATGGAGTGGTACCAGTGGGAGTATGAATACTTGTGTGATAAGCCCATAAATTTGGATTGAGTTGTAAATGCTAATCCTAGCCAGCATCATTGACAGTCCTTTTAAGGATTCTAATGATAGTTTTGTTAGATGCATCTACTTGGCCATTACCTTGTGGGTAATATGGGGTGGAAAAATGATGGTGGATATGAAATTCTTCACAAAGATGGTGGAATTCTTAGTTCTTGAATGGGAAGCCACTATCTATGATTATGGACTAAGGGACACCATACCAACAGATGATATAGTTCAAGATAAACTTAGAGATCTATGTGTCAGTAATATATGTCATGGGAATAGCCTCAATCCACTTCATAAAATACTCAGTGGCATTTATGATGAACTTGTGGCCATTAGATAATGTGGGATGGATCTTACCTATGAGGTCAAGTCCCCATTGGATGAAGGGCCATGGTGACATTATGGGATGAAGCTCCTGTGTTGGTGCATGCATCAGGTCTTCGTGTACCTGACATTGGCGAGATTTCTTTACAAAAACATATGAGTCCTTTTCCATTGTAGGCCAATAGTAACCCAATCTCATAATATTTTTAGCTAAGGTAGGACCACTAGAATGGGAACCACATATACCCTCATGCACCCCATGCAAGGTTGCTTGTGCTTCATCAGAATTGAGACATCTTAGTAGGGTATTATCTAAGGCACCTCTATATAGGGTGTCTCTGACAATTTCATTTATTTAGCTAACTTGCGAAGGAATGTCCTACATTGGTTATTTGAAAGATTAGGAGGTATGATTTTGGCATGGAGGTAGTCATAGATGTCTTTTTACCATGGGGAATCAGGACCAACAATGTCACATACCATCTGAGAATCGAGGATATCATAGGTGGGGACCAAAAGTTGTTCTACCAAGAACTCAAACTTAGGCACGTTGCTAGGAATGTCTAGAAGTGATGCAATAGTAGCCATAGCATCTGCTGCCCTATTTAGAACTTGAGGTATTTGATGAAATTTGACCTTGTCAAAGTACTCCTTAAAGCTATCTACCATGCATTTTTAGGGAGTAATATTTTAATCCTTGGTTTCATAATCATCATTTACCTATTTGATTACTAGTTGAGAATCGCCATATACCTATAGGTTCTTAATTTTCCACTTGACGGCCATGCGTAACCCTATCACTAGAGCTTCATACTCTGCTATGTTGTTAGTACATGTGAATGCAATCCTTAATGACTTAGGGATGGAATCACCCTGTGGTGTGATAAACAACATACCCGCCCCTAAGCCATGATTCGTATGAGAGCCATTAAAGTATAGTTTCCATGTTGTGTTTGTGTCAACTGTGAATATAAACTCATCAGGAAAGTCCACAACTAATGGGTGATCTTCTTGAATTGGTGTGTCAGCTAACTGATCAACAATGACTTGTCCTTTAACAGCCTTTCACTCTACATACTAGATATCATACTCACTAAGTATTATAAACCATTTGGCTAATCACCCCGTTAATCCTGCTTTACTGAGAAGATATTTTAGAGGATCTATCTTAGCAATCTACATTGTCCAATGATTAAACATATAGTTCCTTAGTTTTTGAATAGAAAATACTACTGCAAGACAAGCACATTCAATGGTATTGTAGTTGAGCTCATAACCTACCAAAGTCCAACTGATATAGTATACTTCCCTTTCATGACCTTCATCATCATTTTGTGCAAGAAATGCTCCAAGTGATGAATGGGTTGCTGAAATATAAAGAATCACTGGTCGTCCTTCAATAGGTGGCATTAAGACTTGTGGTGTGAGTAGATATTCTTTGATCAATTGAAAAGCCTATTGGCACCTAATTTTCCATGCAAAGGGTACTCCTTTCTTAAGCAAATGTTGAAATGGGTGCATCTTATCTACTAACTATACTATAAATCTTCTGATGGATTGCAGTCTCCCTTGTAATGTCCTTATTTGACTGAGATTAGTTGGTGGAGGCATGTCTATAATTGCTTTTACCTTGGCCGGATCCACCTCAATGCTTCGTCTGGAAATGATGTACCCTAAAAGCTTTCCTGTTTTCACTCCAAACACACATTTCTTGGGATTTAGTCCACTTTATACTATTCTAGCCTATGAAATATCTTGTCTAAAACCTGTAAATGATCTACCCTTGTCTTTTATTTAGCAATAAGGTCATCGACATAATCCTTCATAAGAGTGTGTGTATAAGGTCATGCAAAATAATAGTCATGGCACACTAATAGGTTGCTCTAGCATTCTTCAGTCCGAACGGCATAAAATTCCAGCAATACATTCCCCAAGGACATGCAAAATCTATTTTAGGTTGGTCTTTAGTTACAATTCTAATCTAATTATACCCTAAAAATCCATCCATAAGGGACAACATCTCATATCCTGCCATCATGTCTACTATCATGTCGATGTTGGGTAGAGGGAAGTCATCCTGAGGAAAATCCTTATTGATATCTTTGAAATCTATGCAGATGTGTATGCCTCCTATTGGTTTAGTGACTGGTAAAATATTGGAAATCCAATCTACATAGTTGATTGATTGAATGAAACCAACATCTAAAAGTTTCTTGAGTTCTTCCTTGACTAGTAAATCAATTTGTGAGTGCATTTTCCTCAATTTTTGTTTTATTGGTTGTACACCTAGTTGTAAGGGAAAGTGATGTAGAACAAGTTTAGGATCCACCCTAGGCATTTTTGCATATGACCAGGAAAAATTTAATTATCTCTGTGTGAAGAAGTTGTGGAATTCTAGTTGCTCTTCTATTGTCTAGAGGCACCTTTTTGTTTTCACCTAAAGACTCATCTTTTTATCTTTTTTATTCTTTTTCTCATTTTTGTGACTGGAGGGTTCAATAGATTCCCCAAAATATTCTTTACCATCCAATTCAATAGTAAAACCAACCTTGTGATCACCGCTAGGTATGCCTTCTCATAATCCCATGAACTCAACAATTGCTTCGTCATTCTCAAAAATGTCTAAGACAGGTGTGTCTTGTTGGTCCCAATCAATGAGTTGGGGATAAACTAAGGGCATGTCATCATCGGAGTTGTCAAATCTCAAAGGAGTCAAGATAAGGATTGAGGTATTCATATGGTCACAAAAGTTCTGTACTAAGTCCTTTTTGCTATTTGGTTTAGATCTAGGTGGATTCAGAGGTTGGACTAATGCCAAGGTTTGGTTAGCTGAAATAGATGTATTAGGTTGCCAAGAGGTAGGATCAAGAGATTCCCAATAGTAATGTTTAAACCATTCCTCTTTTGTTGATCTATTTAGGATATAGGGAAATTTCTTATAGAATGCTTAATGTAAATGACAAATTAATACAATGCTTAAATGAACAAATTAACATAATATGATTGCCAAGATAATGAACTGAAAAGAAAGAGAAAGTAAAGAGGAGAACAAACGCAATTGATAACGGAGTTTTTCTGAAAGGACTACATCTCCGGGCCCCTCTCCAATAGAGTGACCAATCTGATTATACTCCAAAGATCAGAAATACAATTGTTCCAAGACAATCTCCTTCAAGCACAATAGCATGATAAGATTCCCATGTGAAAAAATGTCTTCAACATTTCCTAAGCATTCCCTCCTTCACATTACTTGGACTTGGAAAAACAAACCTTTACCATCCTTTTATACATAAGATAAGCCTAGTGGGGGTAAAACCTCCATAATTACAAAAAACAATATATACCCCCCTTTACAATTTGTATAGTGACTAATTTGTCTCTTAATCCCCTTTTGGTTTGGTGGTTAGGGTGAATTTTGGCCATATAAAACCATTTAGTTTGGCTCGACTAATAAACCTTAAAGATAAGTCACTGAACATAGATACATTTTTGAGGAAGGTTGGTGGTGCAACGATCCCTTTACACTTTAGTGGAGTGGGGGTTGGTGGTTCCAACCCTGCTGACTTCTTTTTGTCCAAACTCTTCACTAAAAATCTTCAACAAAGAAAACCGAACTCTATATATAGTATAGGCATTGTGTGGCGGTGTGACAGTGCAGTTGTAGGCTTCCATGCAATGGGTCACAGGGTTGAGCCCCAAAAAAATTTTGTTTGAAAAACAAGCTCACATGCTGAACACCACAAGGACATGTGTCAACACCCTATTCACCGTAGATGACACATTGACATTGATGAAGCAAACCATATGCTGACTAGACTGTTGACGATGATGCCGACATCTATACTGACTGTGTGATGATGTGTCATATGGATGCCACATGTATCATGGTGATTGGTCCATACAAGATGACTCAGCTACCATGTGTCACACTGGAATGTATCCATTTCAACATTCGTATAGTACAGACTGACATGTCAACATGTTGATGTCATCAGCTGTACCCTCAAGTCAACTAAACTTTGACTATCACCACCTCGAGCATACAATGTCGGATTTTGATGAAATGAGCATTGTGGGAATCATCTCAATAAGCCCTTCAATTTGATGATTCTTTCATCAATTTCCAAGATCATTTTTTTTCCTTCTGGATGATCCCTGATGGCAATTTTGACCAAAAGTTTGACTAGCTATAACTTGAGCAAATAGACTCCTTTTCACTCCATTCAAGTTGCATTGGAATCAAGACAATGAACTCTTTCTAATGGTGTTGAATATTGGAGCATTGGAGACACTTCAAATTTCACTAAAAAATGTCCCACGGTTCATTTCTCATACTTTGGTCGATAGGAATTCAATGGCTTTGGTGAAGACTTAAACATTAAGTCAATTTCTCCAAAAATTTTATCAAGGTCCATGGAAGAGATGGAGGATAGGGAATCCCACTCATATTTGTTTGAGTCGAGGGAGTCACAGTAGTGTTGGTCAAATGGTTCATGAGATGTCTCAATATCATCTGAATCACTTACGTCCTTGACTAAGGGTGATGTGGTACTAGGAATGCCAATCTGAATTGGTTGAAACCCTAGCCCTAAGCCTTTCAGCCACTAAGAATAAAAGATTGGTTCGATTCTCCCATCTTGATGTAAGCCTAAGACACTATGTCCATTGTATCCCTTGCGCTACACAATTGTGAAGCCCTTGAAATATAGATCTGTAGGAATGTGAGCAAGTGAAAGAGGTTCTTCATTATCTTCTCTATACAACCAGGAGGTGACATCTTTTGCATTTACGACTTCTTTCCTTAATTCTCCCCATTTAGTGAAAATTCTTGTAGTAGGAATGTGTATAGTGACCAAAGATTGTCTCCTATCTAGTGTAGGTAAACCGTATGAGTTAGGAGGAATCAAATGGCTAACATAATAGGATGTATTCTTGTAATATTCTCCACAACCCTTGTCTTGGATCTCTAGCCTAGGAGTCGCAAGAAATGAAGGTGAAGTGGATGTTCTAGTGAGAGTGGATGGATCGACATAGTGAGATAAATTGGACAATGAAGCCTCTTGCTTTACTGGCATTTGGAGTTGGGGTATGCCTTTTAGATTGGTGCAATATTGGAATGGATTTGGGTCACCATCTATTGTTATTTTAGTTCCATTATAAGGGAATTTGAGACATTGATGGTATGTGGAAGGGACTACCTTCATGGCATGGATCCAGGGTCTACTTAGTAGGAGGTTGTATGGAAGGGTGAGATCCAAGACCTAGAATTTTTTCTCCATCACTACAAGACCAATTCTAATAGGAAGTGTCACCACCCCCTTTGATTTTCATTCCTCATCATCATAAGCCTTAATGAAAATACTTTTAATTGTGTCTATGGAGGCTTCTAAGAAACCTAATGCCTTAATAAATTTTAAAGTGCATAGATTTAACCCTGCTCCTATGTCTACTAGAACTCGTCTAACTTTGGTTTTGTCAACAAGGACTTCAAGATGTAATGCATCATTATGATTTGTCTTTTTAGTTGCATAGTCTTGTTAGGAGAATGTGGCATGATGATTATTATTCAAGTATCTTACCATTTCCTTAAAATGATTGACATCAAGGTCATTAGGAATAGTTATGCTTGGTATGACTTTATCTAAAATGGATCGATTCTCAGGGGAGATATGTAATAGCTCCAAGATAGAGATTTGGGCTAGGGTCTTCCCCAATTGATCTAGTAAGTTATAGTGAAAATTTGAAGGTTGTAGTGTTTGTTGCAATGGAGGGCCATGGATGGTGATCTTAGTCTGATGATTGTTAACAACACACTTTGAAGTTTTATTTATGGAAATGGTGTTGATATTCTCATCAATAGCTTGAAGATGATGTATGATGGGGCCACTATAATCATGCTTGACATTAGCATACTTGGCTGACATATTGGTTTTGTTACTTGAACTGGGGACATTTCCTTTCCCATGGTCATGTAGTGGATCAGAAAAGACTTGATGTTAAGTGCTTGATGACTCTTTTTTTTTTTCCACTAACTTCAATAATTCTCTTCTCGATAAGATCTTGTATGATGTTTTTTAGTTGTTCACAATTTTCTAGGTTATGTCCCTTAGTTATATAGTAATCACAAAAGGCATTGTCATCACACCAAACTGGTTTAAATTGTCTTGGATCATTTTCTTGGCTCTTGAAGCTATATAAGATTGTGTTGTAATAGTTGTTTGAATACTCACTTGATGGGTTCCCCTAAGGGAGTGAACTCACATTTTTGAAACCTCCTTTATTGTGGACGTTGAGTATTTTGGACAATGTTGGGAGGTTGATTGATAGTTTTAAGCATGTTGGTAGAGGGGTTAGGTCATCGTAATGTGATGATTGGTCCTGCTTGTATAGTTTTAGCATCAACTACCCCATCATTGGTAACGTTTTTGTTTCGAGACCAAAAATTTTTTTTGTCATAGGGGGTGTTTTGCATAGTTGAATTTCTATTGGGTGTTTGTGCCTTAAGTTCTCCTTTTTCAATGAGATCTTTTTCTAGTATGATGCTCTTTTCCACTAGTTTCACAAAGGATGTGCAACAATGTACCCTTAAAGTTACTCCTTAGTTTTGCATTAAGGTTTTCCTAGAACATAGTAACTTTTTTTTTTTTAGGTATCTCGACAAGACACCAACTGGCTATAGTCCTCCATCTCTAGAAGAAAGCAATGAAATTCTCTCCTTCATCTTGTGTTGTGTGATGCAAGGTTGTTATATTTATCTCATGAGCTATGTTGAAGAAGAATCTCTTAATGAATTTCTCAGCCAGTTCACCCCATGATTTGATGCCATAGTCTAGACCTAAAAACCACTCAAGTGCAATTCCTACAAGACTTCTTGGAAATAGTCTCATAAGATAAGTGGGGTCATAAGTGACATTGATGCAAATGGTAGAAAAGTCCCTTATATGTTCTATCAAATTTTGTTTTCCATTGTACTTGGGTAGATTTGGTATGAAATACCCATGAGGGAAAGGATTCATGTACAATGCTTTATCCAAGGGAAAAGGGCATATGTCTTTTCCTAAAAAGGTTTTCTTAGTTGACACTGCCATGCTATACATTTGTGTTTGTAGTGCATGCATCTATGTTTGCAAGATGCCAACCTGAGTTAATGATGTGTTGCATAGATTATGCATATCTATGTATGTATTCTGAAATCCAAGGGCTCGTGATGGGTTTTGATTGAATGTTGGGATTTGATATGGATTTGGATTCAGAATGTTGGTGAATGTGTTTTGATTCAGAATCTATGTGAATGGGTTTTGACTACCAATATGTGAGAATGGTTTTTGATTCAAAATGTGTGTGAATGGGTTTTGACTGCTAATCTATGAGAATGGATTCTGATTGCCATATTGGAATGAGGGAATGCCTCTTGTCTATGCAATCTGTGGTATAGTACTAGCGACATGAACACTAGGTATGGCTGTTGTTTGTGGTATGGGACTGGTGACACTGACATTTGGTGTAGGAGCTGATGTTTTGGATCTTTTGTTCCCAACAAGAGGACCAAAGGGAGTGGATGATGATTTCCTTACAATGAAATTAAATCTTGATGTCATGCCAGATGTATTGAATGGAGATGTATGGATTGTCATACTCTGTGTAGGTATGCCAAATGGTATGGTTGTATTAACCTGAGGTATAGAGGTATTAGTAGTCACTGTGTTTTCCCCTTGTGTAGGTTAAGTTTGTAAGGTGCTAATATCCAATCCTATAGGTAAGGTAGCACCTTCAGCTAAGAATTTAGCTAAATTGCATTGGCAATCATTTTCTAGATACTCATCTACAAAAGAGGAAAACTTAGGGACTTGTGCAACAACCTCTATGTCTTTCGATCTAATGTGTCCTTGAGGTTCTCTAGTGGTGAATTTTTCCAAAAAATCCCTATGAGGTCTCAACGAGAATGGATTGATGAATTCATTTGTGTTCAACATCTTTTCTCTCTTTTCTCTTAGACCTAGTTTCAACAATGTTAGATAAGCTCAATATGCAAGGAATGCAAAACTACATCTATGGATAGTATGACTCTAGTCTATATTTTTGGGATTTTATGGATGCAAATAAGGAATGTATGCAACTATATTTTTGGTATTTTCTGTGTGAATAAGGTATGTCTAAGATAACGCTAATCTAGGATGACAGTATCTAAAGATGCAAAGTCTAAGAAAGCTGCTAAGGTAATCAATTTTGTGAACCTGAGACGAGGTTACCAACTACCTAAAATCTAACCAAGGCGTCAATTTAGTTATGTCAAGGAACCTACGTAGGACAAGGACCAAAGATAAGGTGAGCTCCCTAACTAGATTGATGAGCTAGGAGGACTCACTATAGGACAAAAGATATGATGATGGGACTCGGTTCAATGATAGAGTTCATTGACACTACGTTTTTTCCAAAGTGTAGAAAGTGGACCTATTCTAAAGTTTGTAAAAGTGACCTTCCTAAAAGTTTGATCTAAAGGTAATATGTACTCTAAGATGAAACTAAAACTCAAAAGCAGGATGACTATGGTAATGACTAAATGATACCTAAAGAATGCAAAATTGAGCAAATCATTTCAAGTTTTTGTTCAAGGACTACTATGACAAGACGATCGAAGA
>VDFB02049217.1:33122530-33147208 GCA_007258455.2 Sequoia sempervirens | reverse complement strand
GATTTTATCCTAAAAGGGCTTTGTCCACATAAATCACTATGTTTTGGTATGCATGATATTTATGTTTAAGTTTTTATAACTATTGAAAAGATCTATAATTTTTTGTATTGTCCTCCTCTCCAAATTAGTGTAGGAAGTTCTTTCACTACCTTAGCTTCCATACAATTGGTATCAAAGTCTGATCACCCTTAGTTTCAAATGCGGGTTGTTGGGTTTTTCAAAATAATCTATTTTTGAGTGGGAGCTTATGAAGAAGATACTTTGTGACTTTTTTGCAAGGATTTTTAGATGGAAAGTTCATCAGAGAAAATAGAGGTGGATAATTTTTCATGAAATAATTTTGAAATTTGGAAGTTGAAGATGGAAGATCTTTTTGATAGATTGAGATATATGGGATATTGTTAATGAGAATGTTTCAAGGCCTACAAATCCTACTTTGGCTACTTAATATGATGTTATGGACCATAATCCAAGGGTCTAATTAGATTGTACTTGGTAGAATCAATTATAATCAATGTCCATGAAAAGACCTCTGCACATAAACTATGGAAGAAACTTGGTGAGATGTATCAAGATAAATATTTAGTGAACAAGATTTTCTTGAGGAAGAAATTGTATTCCTTGAGAATAGAAGAGGGTGGATGAATTACAAACTACCTGAAAGCATTCAATATGTTGATGGATCCATTAACATCAGTTGGTGTTAAAATGGATGAGGAGGAAAAATGCCATATCTTTCTTTGTTATTTGGCTGATTCATAGGATTCTCTTGTTATGGCTATTAGGAGTACTTCTATTATTTCAAAGATTAAAGATGTGGTGAGTTATTTCCTTTTTGATGGGATGCAAAGGAACACATCCATCAATTCCAAGGAGGCTCTAAATTTTCATGGAATACCTAAGGAAAAAATTGAAGAATATTGAGAAGCATGATAATCCAAGTGCAAGGGGTGATCCAAGTCTCCTAGAAAATTCAATGTTATTTGTTGGAACTATGGTAAACTTGGACATATTTGTAAGGACTACAAAGAAGAAAAGAAGAAGAAAGAAAGCTATTTGATTCTAATTCAGAGTTTGAGAAGGAAGAGGGTGATGCATTCATTGCAGCTTTGGCAACTCATATAGGTAATGATACGTGGTTAATTGACTTAAGTGCATATTTCCATATGACCTTTAATAGAGATTAGTTTTCTAAATATGAAGAATTTGATGGAGGTAAGGTGTACTTGAGTGATCACTATTATTTAAATATTATTGGCCATGGTAAATTAAGAATTGGGTTTCTTGGTAGAATAAAAAGGATTAATGGTGTGTTACATATCCCTAGATTAGCACAAAAAAAGTTATTTGTGAGAAAACAAATAGATGTAGGATTCAATCTGATTAGAGGTGCTATGGTGATTTGTACAGGTGTTAGATATGGCACATTGTATATGATTGATCCATGCGCTATTAACTGAAATAGTACTTTTGAGAAAATAAAGTTTTTGGAAGAGGTGAGGGTTTCATCTTCAGTAGATGGTCATGGCTTCTAGGTACCCAAGGGTGCTCTTCTTCTAAATCAAAGTCACCTGCAGAGAAAACTATGTTATGGAACCATAGACTTGGCCAAATTAGATAAAAGGGTCTAAGGAAATTGAAAAATAAAAAAATTGTTCAAGAGTTATCTAATTGTAATCTTGAATTTTATTTTTGTGAGCATTGTATTTATGGAAAACAAAACCACATTCAGTTTTACATGAGTTCTCATAAATATTTTGTTGTATTGGATCTTATTCATTCTAATGTGTTTGGTCTTGTATATGTTGGAATTTAATTAGTACATACACATATTATCTTTCAATTATTGATGATTATAGTAGGAAATCAGTATACTTTATAAAGAGTAAATCTAAAATTTCTAATCAATTTAAAGATTTTAAAGCAATGGTTGAGTTGCAAACTAGAAAGAAAATAAAATGTTTGAGGATGGATAATGGTGATGAATTTCAATATAATGATTTTGATAGATTATATAAATATTGTGGTATTCATAGAAAAAAGGAAACTCTATATTCTCAACAATAGAATGGGGTTGTAGAAAGAATTAACATGACATTTATGGAGAAGGATAGGAGTATGCTGAGTGATATTGGTCTAAAACAAAGGTTTTGGGCTAAATTTGTTACCACTTCTTGCTACATGACTAACAAGTCTTGTACATTAGCTCTTGTTGATAAGATTCCTATAGAGGCATGCTTGGGTCATAATCCTTCATTAAGATATCTTAGAGTTTTAGGTTGTGAGGCATATGCACATGTACTAAATGAGAAGCGAAAAAAGTTGGAGAACAAGGTTGAAAAATGTATCTTCATTAGATATAGTTATGGTCTAAAAGGATACAAGCTTTGGGATTCTGTTGCACATAAGGTAATATATAGTAGAAGTGTTATTTTTAGAGAAACTAAGCCTTATTCTATTACATTGTAGCGAGAACAAAGTAAATAGGAAGATGTGATTCAATTTCCTTCTACACTTGAGAAATTTGAATCAAGGCCCATGGATAGACAATAGTTTGAGGAGAACTCATCTAACTTTGAATTTTCAGAAGAGGAGGAAGAACCTTCAACATAGCTTGTTCATAGGTCTAAAAGGTATAAACAACCACTTGAAATGTATTCACCTAATAATTGGAGATGTATTTTTTCTTGAAATACTAACATGGATGAAACCAAATCCATAGAAGAGGCATTAGGTATGAATGTTGTAGAATCTTGGAAGATTTCTATGGATGAAAAAATGGAAGCTTTGAAAAAAAATGATACATGGCATCTTGTACCATTTCCTAAAGGACAAAAACTAGTTGGTTGAAAGTGGGTGTTCAAGAAAAATATTGGTTTAAATGGAGGTATTGAGAAGTACAAATCAAGGTTGGTTGTGAAAGGTTACTCTTAAGTTGAGGGTGTTGATTATGGTGACATATTTTCACCTATTGCAAAAAAGAAATCTATTAGAATTTTTTGTTCTATTGCCACTTCTTATGATTTAGAGGTTGAGAAAATTAATGTGAAATTTTTTTTTCTTCATGGTGACTTAGAGGAGGATATTTATATGACATAGCTAGAGGACTACATGGTGAAAGGTAAAAGTAAACTAGTTTGAAAATTGAAGAAATATTTATATGGCCTAAAACATAATCCTAGGATGTGGCACCAAAAATTTGATACATATGTGTTGAGTTTGGGATTTGACCATTCTCAATTAGATCATTGTGTTTATTATAAAACTGATGGTGATCCATTCCTTTTTATTGCATTGTATATTAATGATATGTTATTTATTGGTAAAGCGAGAGGTATAATTTTAGAATTAAAATCTCAACTTGCTGCTAAATTTGCAATAAAAGATCTTGGTGCTACTAGAAACATTCTTGAGATGGAAATTAAAAGAGTTAGAGTGAACATAAAGATATAGCTTGGCCAATGTAAGTGTGTCAATTCAATTTTATAGAGGTTTGATATGCAAGATTGTAGACCATTGTGTTCCTTTTTCAGCTGGAACAAAGATATCTATTTCAGATTATCCAAAATCCCAATCAAAGATGGAAGCCATGAGAAGAGTGTCTTACCAATGTGCGGTTGGATATTTAATTAATGCTATGGTTTGTGTTGGTTCCCAAATCTGCAATCCACTTAAATTCTAAAGGAATTCCAGGCCTAATGGTCATATTCAAGGAGAGATTTGGCCAATGAATAGGAGATTGAATTAAAACCCTTCCTCTCATATACTTTGGCCTCTGTGAAACCTGAGAGGGTGATCCAAATAGTATAATTATAGATACATGTGTGTCTAAGAACCCAAAACATAGTAATCAAATAATTTCTGCTTCAGTTACTAAATAGACATACTATACTAATGGTTTGGTTGACCTTCATGATAATGTCTTATTTAAACATGAGAAATGTAAAGCACCGAATTCAACACACACTCAGACAGAGATTGATAAGTAAAATTGGTTTTAAATTATGATTAGCTATTGAATTAACCAACAAAATGTAATATGAATAGGACACTTGGATCAGTGCCTCATCCTTGGAATGAAGTCAATTCCAATACCCACACCAGATAAAAATTCCATACATGACATCAATTAAGCTTTGAAGATACTGCATTATAGTATTTTAACAATATATCTTGACCACCATATCTTATTAGAATCCTAGCACTCAGTTTAACATAAACTAGTAGCTTCACTCAAGCATTTACATCAATTCTTTGAATTAACAAGAAAAAAATCACACATCCATTAGAAATCAATAGAGACAAATAAAATAACCCTTGATTATGTTATTGATAGCTTATAAAACCAGTACATAGGAGAGAAAATGGCCTTGAATTTGCACCATTCAGTATTATTTTTCTAGTATTGCTATCAAAATTATATATACATTGACACACTTAGACCCTAAGACCTAAGTCTAATATGGTCTATCTTCTCATAACAATATTCATTGTGATCAATTATAAAACAACCAACCCCCTACAAATGAAGTAAAAAACTACACTTAAGGGAAAATTTGAAACCCTAAAATGGAAATCCTGAAAAACATCTTGCATCATGTGAGCCTTTAGATCAAAAATTTCATCTCCACCATTAAATGAAAATTCTGCACTTTTTTTTCCCACTTCTTGCATTTTATTGACCATAATGCAATAGAAAATTTACTTTTTATCTTAATCAAACAACTAAAAATTACTCTCACCCTGTGAGAAAACTTCATCCCTTTCTCCATTTTTACCCTATAGTTGAAAATAATTTTGTTTTAAAGTGAAGGAATTTTAATCTCCTCTCTTTATCTGCAACTGTAAAAAACCATTCACCTACTTCTCTTGCTTTCACTTAGCAACAAAAAATATTCCTTTACTGTGGAAACCATTTACTCCTCTATTTTTCCTGTGCACTTACCATTACATTCTTACATTTTAATATTTTGATGCCCAACAATAGATAGTTTATTTCACTTTACATTTTCATTTTTTTGCATATACTTGTGAAAACTTTAATTACTTTACTAGCTGCATAAAACCCATTTACCCGTGCTTTTACATTTTCACATTCCATTTAAAATATTTTATTTTAAATGTGAAATAATTTAATTATTTCATTGAGCAATATAAAAAACATTCACTTGTGCATTACCTTTACCTTAATATTTTTAACTCATTGTTAAAATTTTATGAAGTGTAAAGTGAACATTTATCATGGGTCCCACCACTACCACATAAACACTCCTGAATCCCCCATTCCTTTCTTCCCATGACAACATCAATTCCATTGGCTAGCATAGAGAGCCTTTTTAACAAATCAATAGAATGTTTTTAAAGCTTAAAAATATTGCTTTGCAAGTAGTTTCCTCCCCATGCCCCAATTGAATGAAATTGTGAGTGTGTGGGTATCCCATGGGCTGGTAGGGGATGGCCTAGATAGGTCCACACTCCTTCACTTAGATCATTGATTCATTACTCTGCCCTAGTTTTCATATTCTACCGGATCTCAATGAGCATGACAACATCACCACGAACCATAATAGCTCAAGCAAATTTTTGAAGTGGTCAACATAACACACTATATTTCTTTTATCAAATCTATGCATGTGAGGGATTTTCATAGCTAATAGGTTTCTACGCACAAGGATTGCATTCATGAAATGCTCTTATTACTTGAAAAACCCTAATAGCCATGGTTCTTGCTTTTTGTACCATTGAACTAAAAACCTATGCATCACATCCCACCATCAACATGCAACATGTGACTCAAGGGTGCTAAACCTCTACCATTAAATAATGTTCATTTATAATCTTGTCATTGCTCTAATTCACAAAGTGTTTGGGTTTTATATAATAAGATTTTGTTGACCATGTAAAATAGAAATACCTCAAGCAATTTTGATGCATTCCATTAAAATCTCAAACTATCCCTAAACATGTGCATGATTTTCTCACATACCAGGTATCAAATAAAGATGTTTCATGCATCGGCTTCATGTACCTATGTAGAATTTTTCCTTCGCAATATCAAATTAACCCCTTTTGGCTAGGAAAATGGATGCCCATTTACAACATAAACATCTTATATTCAAAAAATTTCCACCCTAAAATATTGTCCTTGAGCCTTCTCAAGATGTCTGGATATGTTCTTTGAATTCCCCTTCTTACTTCAAAAAACTGCAAACAAATTGTAATTTCCAAGTTCAATGTCGACAGAAGAATTCTTCACATCTGATTTACTTTGTATGACCTTGATGGTTTCTTTTACTTGTTGCAATCTATACATCTTGTTATTAGTCCCACATTTCCAAGCATACATAATTAATTTGATGAGTCATTATCCACCTTTACTACGTCCCCAATACAATTCTAAAATTAATTTGCTCTCAATCTGAGTCCGTACCATGGCTACAAGACTAGAAATGCATCCACATAATTGGGACTCTTCAACAGTATTATCTCATGTTAAAAAATATTTGCTTCTTCAGTGAAATGTAGTTGTTTAAGTAACCTAGCAAGATTAAATAGTTCTATAAATATATCCCATGATAACCCAAGTAAAACATCACCTTCCTCCAATTGATGGAAGAATTCCAAACACTAAAAAAACATGAAGATTTGGATGAAGTCCTCCATCCAAACTATCAATTTGAAATTGTATGTAGCAAATATCAATACAAGGTGACAACTTATGGACATATGACCAATTTCAGCTCAATGTAGAACTTTTGGGTAGTGAGAACCCTCACAAAGATTATATAGGTAAGTTATCAAAAATATATTTGACTTCCTCAACCTTCCCCATCATCTACTTTAACATTTGAGACTTTGCAAATTGCAAATCAATTTGTGTATATAATTATGCCTTTCAAACTTTTCCTTCTGATTAACTTATATTCTTTTCCATGTTCAAAGGCTTCTTGGTGCAATCTCCATAAGGGGGTAGTTTTGAATGGAAAGGAGGACATGGGCATCCTAATAATGTGCATCCAATATAATAGCTGTATTGAATTGAGTATCCATATGATGAACCTTTTCACTTATTTTTTTGTTTGATGCTCCTTAGCTAAATTAGGTATTTTGTAAACCTTGAGTGTTGAAAATTGACCCAACATACAAGAAAAAGCAAAGCTTTTCCTTGGTGAAGGGGATTGCAACCAAAGGGGACAACTATGAAGTATCTCTCTGTCAAAGAAATATCACTCAAATAAGAAGTCAGGTGAGTTATTCACTTCATCTACACCTCCACTTGCCAATAAAAGAGTTTTTATTGATCAATTTCAAAATATTGCAAAAATCAACATTTGCAAAATTTGGGAGCTCCATTAGTGGCTCTTTCTGGGGATGTTTGTTCCTCAGTGAACATAGCGAGATCTCAGAATCTTCTAGAAGAGAAGACCAACTTCCAAAATAATGGGTAACAGGGTTTTAATTTCAATTTTTAACCTTACTTGGTGGCCCCAAACCACCAAATGAAAAAGGGAAGTCAATTCTTACCTCTATCAAATGCCAATATGTTGAAAGAACTAATCTCCTTTAATCCATACTTGCTTCTATCACACCATAGTGTTGTGTGGTTTCACAACACACCCCATTTTACCCCTCGTAAAAATGTGGACCCCCCTTTCTTCTTTTATTTTCCTCTCGTTTTCTCTTGCTTTGGTGTCATTTTAGGGGTTGGTAAAACTACAAGTTTCATTTTCAATTTGCTTGGTCTTTGCTTTTCCTTTGTTCTCTTCTAGATTCAGTATCCCTTTCTTTTCATTAAGTTTGATTAGTTTACCAGAAACTAGAGTCTTGGAGTCATTGTGGTTGGATCAAGGATATTGTATCTTTTATCAGTCTTAGTCTGATCTATAAACTCCTTACTATGAATCACTTAACAACTTGTTAGATTCACCAGGATATAGATATAAAATTAAGATTATAACTGATGATGCTTGTGAATTGAGCAAATAACCACATAAAACATAGGAAAATAAAGAAGTTGATAGAATCATGCACCAAGAAAAGAGAGACAAAGAGATTTGATAATGGAGTTCACCAATTTTTGGCTACATCTACGGATCCGCAAATAAATGTGATCAATGCCATTACTATGATGCAAATTATTTTACATCACCATGGTCTCTCACTTAGTTAGAATCTACTTCCCAGGAAGATTCTTGCACTTCAGGCTCTTCCTGCTTCCACATTGCAATGACAGGATCTTTCTAGCAACATGTTCATGCCTAACTCCTTTGTCACCTTTACAATGCTTTCAAACAATAAAGCTGCAACTCTCTCTCACACAAGAGTACATAGGCATCAAGCCTTTACAAAGGACTCAAAAGTCATACAAAATCTCTCAAAGGACTCACTAAGTTCTTATCTCTACTCCCTAGTGACCACCTAGCTCTCAAACATCTCCAATAACTCACTCCAAACCCTTTACTAAGAGAAAATAAACTCTCCAAGATTTTTTACAAAGAATGAGATCACTCAAGAGACACCCTCACACCTTTGAATTTTGAATTTCTGAATAACTCCTAAGAACATACCTTTCCCTCCTTCTATACGTGAAATTAGCTTAATTAGGCTTAACAAAAATAATAAATGCCTAATCTCCCTTTTACATCTCGTACAACCTCTTCCTAACCCCTTTTGTCATTTCACATGGAAGGAGGTAGGTTAGGTTTTAACCACAACCTCCAAATAGCAATATTTGGTGTACAAAACAATAACAAAACTCACCGAGCTCTATATACATTTGAAAGAGGTTCGGTGGTGTGCTGGTGGCTACTCCTTTTAACATACGCATGGTCAGGAGTTCAAACCCCGCTAGCCACATTTTAACCCAAACATCTAATATTTTACACAACAAAACAAACTCTTGTCCATATATATTGAATGCATGGAAAACGGTGCAATGGTAGAACGATCGGCTATTGTGGGCAAAGTCATGGGGTCAAACCCCAACAACCTTTTGCTGAACCAACAAACAAACTCACCGATACCAACCAAGAATGGAGGGGACACATGTTGCATTCAAAGACTACCATGTGGCATGATTTAATTTGCTAATGCAACACAATCACTGCCACATCATGGCCACCTGGATGCCACATCATCATGCTGACTATGCCACCAACTGTGCTACGGACTGCTAACTAGACTGATGACTGTGCTGCCACGTGGATGCTGATATCATCATATGAATGACATGTGTCAACGTGGATTGGTCCACTTTTGATTTGCACATATGCTGACATCATCATGTATGGATGCTAACATCATCATTGTACCTTCAAGTGAATAGAAACTTTGACTGCTAATATCTTGAGCATATGATGTCCTTTTTTGATGAAACAAATGTTGTCGGAATCGTCTCGATGAGCACTTTGATTTGATGTTGATTTCAATGAATTCTGAGATAATCAATTTTTCTGCCTTTTTGATGGCTTCGGTACCCTGTTTGACTGAACCTTTGACCAAACATAACTCGTACGTATGATCTCCTTTTGACATGATTCAAGTTGCGTCATAATCATGTCAGTGAGCTCTTCGATCTAAGACTACTTTTGCTTGATTTGAGGACAGCCAATTTTCCAGTCAACCATCTAGCATCCTCGATCCTTGTTGAACTTTGACTGAGCATATCTCAAGAAAATGGACACCTTTTGATGCACTTCAAGTTGCGTTAGGATCGTATTGCTATGCTCTATGCATTGATGCTAGTTCTAGGGGATTCTAAAGCTGCTAGATTTTTGAGGCCTTCGAGATCCACCTAGATCATAGTCCCACCCGATAAGTCATCACTCATATATTATCAATCTCAGTGGTTTCATTCCCTGTATCAGAGTCTGATAGTTGCTTTTTGTTTTCTTTACCCAAAGGTTGAAAACCAGAGGTTTGATTGTACATTGTTTGAATGACTCTTGATTTCTCTTGAACCTAGTTCTTGATTCTTCTTTTGACCCTAGTTTTTTCTTTTAAAGCTTGGAGGTAAGTGTCTTGGTTCTTGATAATCTTTCCAACATTTGGTATTGGATTTTGTCAATCCTAGTGATCATAAATGATCACATATCTTAAAGGATTTTTCCTCACAAAAATCAAAGTGACACAAGAGTGCCATGTAATCTTTTTGAGCCATCTTTTCCTCTAATAGTGAGCCCGCATAGAAACCTAGGTGTTCATAATTTGAACCCTAATTCACCATGATTACACCTTTATTCAAGAAATTAATGCATTGTAAAAGGTAATTAATGAAGGTGGAAAACTACTCATGTACTTGGCATCACCTCAAGCATGTCATTTCTTTTATAACACTCAACTTCATGTCATACTACAAATTTGTAAAGGACATTGAACAAAATTAATACTATGATGCACAAAGACAAGTAAATTTTGGGTAGCTAAGAACATAGTTGCCAACGGTTTTAAAGGTTGCGTTCTAAATAGATTGTCGTCATCAAAAAAATTAGGTATGTCTCGAATAACAAAAAAAAATTAATCATTTTTACACATGAAATATCAAGGAAATGGTATTTCCCTTTTGAAAAATGGAAATGTTGATTATTTTGATTTAAATTTAATCGAAAGGTGAATTAAAAGTTTTATAAATTGTTTAAAAAACTAGTTAAATTCAAGACTAACTCCCACACAAAGCACATATTTGAAATGTAGAACACACTGACAAAAATGAGCACTTATGAAGCAAAACTTGAAGATGAATTTAAATATTGTAATTCACAAGCTATACCAATTAGTGTGATAGCTATAGATACTCATATGGGATGGTCTTCTAATGTTGAGTTTATCACATGGGCATGGCAAGAAAATGATTCTTAGTGTACAAATAATGTCATAGCAAGTGGGTTACTTTTAGTAGGATGGTTTCCACCAGCAATGGAGGCCCCTAAATTAGTTATGGAATGTATGAATTACTACGAATTGAATAAAAGATTCATTGAGAAGGAGGGAAGAATTTAAGCAAATTTCTCTGAAAAAGGAATTATATATACATTTGGGCTTCCTATATTTACTTAGATGTATCATATTGATATGAAAGCTAAAACTAGAACCTACCTGGGTGTTGAAGAACACAACAGATAAATTATGAGTACATAGTGGTGCTAGGAGAGGATAACAAAGAAAAAAAAACCAATTCTAAGATCTATGTTCAACCAAGATGTTTAGGATATCACAACAATGTTAAGAAAGATAGTAGGATTGTGTGATGTAAGAAAATTTGAATCATGGATGTTTGTATTAATATCCAAATTTATGGAAAATCTCGTGCCCATGCATTGGGGGAGGTTTATCAGTGATAGAATACATGATCAAATAAATACATTCCCTAAGTCTAGATGTTTTTATATATCATATGTGATCTATTCCTATGCCATCAAGGAAAAAAACCAAGGGTTGAAGAGAGTTGGTACTCTAGGCAAAGAAGTAGGAAACAATTTAATATAAGCTCATCTACCTCAAATTACTATCCATGTATAAAAAGAACATTATAGGAGAGTTAATGATGTGTTTTCTATGATGCTAGTCAGAAGAATGGAAGGAGACTAAACTAAAAGATTTTCTCTGGAAGCACAATGTGTCATTAAACTAATGGGAGGTTGGTATATTCAATTTCCAACTTTCATCTACATCAGAATTGAAGGGTTTGATGGACAACTGCTCATCCTGCCCAAGTACCCTATAGACAAAATAGTGTTATTAGAATTGATGAGATAGTTAAAGTCATCCCAAGATCTTTATAGTACAACTTCTAAAAAGGATTCTTTGAAATTTCCTATTGTGATAGGGAATTATAACTATAGTGAAATCAAAATAGCTAATTTGTGTGAAGAAGAGTTGAAAACATATAATTTGGAATACTTTCCACTCAAAAGGAAGTATTATGATCCAAAATAAAAAATTGCTAAGAATATAGCTGGTTATCGTTATCATGTCCAACATCTAGATGATTACTGGTTAAATTTTGAAGATGAGTACCTAGTGATAAGATTAGTTTTTGGTCAAATTTTGGGTAGAATCTATAGTCCATTTGCTAGCAGTGTCATGAACTTTAGTAGTTGAGTGTTAATATTTTCATAATGTCTCCCTCAAACCATTGACATTGGGTTTAACTCTATCTCCGTGAAGTTTTAGTGACATTGGCATATTATGTGGATTATCTATATTGATTTTGCATATGATTGATGAATGTTCTTTAAGTTGATTATAGATGTGTAATTATTATGCGTATTGACATTGCTATGTAGGACACAATTTGTGGATGCTAAGTTGAGAAAGGAAACCATCAGATGGTCATGCAGGGGAATCATTCAAAGGAGTCAACTAAAGGACAATGGAAACAAATTCCCCATGACATTAAATTGTAACCACCTTGCATTTATGGCATTGAGCAATTGTGGGCATTACTACAATGTTGAAGTCCATGTTTAGGCATGCCTGTCTAATTGGATTCCCTTCAGACAAAACCGCTTTGCCACTCTTTTCCTCATTTTCCCCAAATGGCGTCCTCTTAGTTAGTGGGAGTTGACCGCCCTATTTAGCTAGTAGTATAAATAAGGATTTGAATCTTCTTCTTGAAGGTTCTTATTTCTTGATTGTTGTTAGATGATATTGATGATGTATTAATCATTCTCCATTTTTCAATATAGCCATGCTACTACTCTGTTTACACATTTTTTAATGAATAAGATGATAGTATGAGTTTAAGCATTTGAGTTTGTATTAGTCTTAGTGGATACTCATCCAACGGGCCACTTGGTGATTAATCCATTCTTTAGAGTACTTAGTTTAGTTATTATTTCCTGTTCTATACTTAGTTCAAAATTTGGCATCGACTGTTATTGCAGCCACTAGAATTCTATTCTGTGACTGACTGTTCCTATAGCCAAAGTAGATAGAGTAGTTTCTTGTTTGTTTTCCCAAATCTTTATTATTGTTATGTAATTTAGCTTAGCATAGTTGTTAATTAATACTTAGTCTTGCTTTATTTCTTTCCAAGTTGTTTACTTTCAAGTATTACATTTTTCTTAGTTGTAGTGTAGACATGGCTACTTTGAGTTCCTAGTGCACATACAGTGCTAACCCATTTCAAGTTTACATCCCTGGGTTGACAAGTTAAATGCACCTTCAGGATGATTGAGATAGCTATTCAAGTTAGATGTCCAATCTCTGAATCATGGTTGTAAAGGCTTAGTTATTGAATCATTGTAGGAGGCTGACACCAAGTAAGAAAAAGAAAGTATGAAATATTATCATTGGAGTTTGTACAAATTATCAAAATCCATTATATTCCAAATCAATTGGAGGAAGATGATGGTGAAGTGCTAAATAAGGCTTACAATGAGCACAAAGTCTAGGATGAACCTATTCTCGACCCAAACTATACAAGTGAAGAAATTACATCAGTCAAGGAATTCTTTGCATTGGTTCTAAGATAGACTCAAGATTAGGTAAATGATTTCTATAAAAATTTAAAAGACTGAAAACACTTGCGGACACAAGTAAAAATATGACTTCTATGGTAGGAGCTAATGGATTGGATGATTACCAAAATTGAAGTTAAAAAAAAAAAATAGAGAAGAAATCTTTAGTTTGAAGGAAAGAACTTCGTATAGTGAGTGTTTCATATTCCAAATACCAGATACCAAAAACACAGAAAAGGAAAAGGGTAATGTAAAGTTCAAATGAATGGCTCTAGTAAGTTGGATTCTAGTAAATTGGAAGTTCCAATGTAACCAAGGTCCAGGAAAGTAAGTGGATAAATCTGAAATTGGATTCTCGGTACCGGGTTGTAAAGTGAAGTAAAGTGTTAATATTTTATTTTAGTACATCTATCCTAGTGATCTAGTATGCATGCAAGGATATGTGATATATTATTTCTTTTTTTTGAAAGTAAAGTTTTATGGATTTGGTACTAACCTTTGAATAATGGTTTTATTTATGTGATAGTATATTTTTAAAAAAAGGATTTAATATTTGGAATTTTGTGATTGTAGGGGATATCGATTGTGATGCAAATTTTGGGTATGGACGGTTAGGAAAATTGAATAGGCAAACAAATTTTACTTTATTACCAGGCTTGTTCATACACTTGAGGGGATCATGCTGGAAAAAATTTTATTGCAAAGATGTGCCAGTTACTAGGATGTCAGGATGCTGGAGTACAAGCATGAAGTAACAAAGTGTATCTATTCTAAGGATATCCTATTCTTGGAATTTTCAAATTGGAAAGCCTAAGATATAGGAGTTTGACTTACACCTGATTACTTTGTTATTATGGTAGACTCCTATATATCTTTGTTTGGGTAAATTTGTTTGATTTTCGAAGGAATCTTGACAAAGATGAAAGAGTAGAACTCGAAGGGCTTCAATGAGTAATTCGAGTTCACTTCCTTTGACTACAATTGCTATTCTCCTATTGGTCACAATATTCCACATGCCTTGATTAGATTGGTCCCTTAGATTCCCTCTCATGTACATGTCTTATCCTATTTGAGCCTTATGTTGTATAAAAGGTCAAATGATGCTTAATTTTATTTGAAGTTCAAAATTTGTGGATGTCGAAGGAGAAAAACTTCTTTTAAGTTTTGTTATTTTTTCCTATTTTCTCATTCATTCTAGTGTAAAACTTTGTATGCACATAGACATTAATTGATACCAGAGCTTTATGGATAGCTACCTATCTAAGTATCTTTTGTAGCTGGGGTTTTTAAGTTCTGTTGAACAAGACTATATGTTGCATTGTTTAAGGGTGCATACAAGACCTATTCAGTGTCCATAAATGAAACCCACTCTTTAGAAGCTTGCATCATTTTATATGTAGATGTGAAGCAATTTGGTGAAGTATAAAGTGGTTTTCTTTGTTTTGATTAATTCTTTGGGGCATCCATGGAGAATTACCGAGATAAATTTTATTTTATTTTATTTTACTTTTATTTTTTTCTTTAGATTAGATGTTAATATTTTAAAAAAATGTTCTAAAAAAGAGTGAATGGAAATAGTTTCATTGAAAATCCTTTATTTTCCATGAAATTGCTTAATGCTTAATGCTAAATTTACTTGAGTGATAGGAAGGATATTGGTGGAGAAATTTTAAAATCCAATGTTAAATTCACTGCTTTCATGAATTCTTGGATTCACCTTTTTTTTTAAAGTTGGAAAGCTGATTCTAAAATGTTCAAAGAAATAGTACAATGAATGTGTATGTGTATGCATCCACCTGGAATAGGTCTCTTAAAAATAACAACAAAATTATCACATCATTACTCGAGAGTTATGTTTAGTGCAATCATGACTTGATTCATGGAGACTTGGGATTAAACGGAAGTCAATCTTTGTTCTGTGAATGCATAATTTTTTCTTAGGTTGTCTTTGTTTCATATCTTTCAAGAAAAGGTATAATTTTTTTGGTTTTGTCTATGAAGATTCTATACGTGTTGTTTACTACAAGTAAAATCATTGTCAATAGGAATTGGCACTAGAAGGAGGGCCACATTTTTCATTTTGGTTGTCATGCATGGACATGTATTTTATCTTTTTTAAAATTTCTTTGATATTTTCAGGATTTACCTTTCAGAAGTGAGTTTGTGTTTTTAAATACCCTTCATAATTTGGAAAGAATCTTAAAACAAAAAAATTGGCTAGTTTTCATGATGGAAATTGGAAAAATTTGTAAAATCTTTAACCATAAACTACATCCTTTGAGTTTGTTTACCTTTGGAAGATTCACCAAGTGTAGAATTCATGACACAACTGATCATGGTGAAATTGAGTGTGAATTTTTTTTTAACTAGGGTAAGTCTAGCCATAAGTGGAGCAATTCCACTAATGGAAGAGGTCTTAACCACAAAAATAAAAGGATTGTCCACGAGAGAAGCATTTAGCCCTAGTGGAGTTGGAAATATTAAAAAATCAACCGTTGAATTGAAAAAATTAGAAAATTGTGAACATTTTAAAGAAAATCCTAATGTCTTATAGGAAAATAAGTGAGAATATTGAGATTCAAAGATATTTCATCATAAACAAGGAAAGGATATAGATGGATCATCATTTCTTGTATACATGGAAAATGCAAATAGCAAGATAAAGTGAGAAAATCAAACTGAAGACGCATGCATCATGCTTCAAGTTGAAAATGCATTAGATACAAAAAGACATTTTCCTAATTTTATACAATATATAGAATATCAAGTTTTTACTTTTTCTCTTTCTAATAATGATATAAATATAGACATATCTTGGTCTAACACAATACAGAGTAGAGACAGGGCTAGAGATAAGAAGGTTTTCATGAGAGAAAGAAATGAAGAAATGAACACAACTATTCATGGAAATAGACCAAGGTTGGAAGAAGGTATAGTATTGCTGCACCAGATGACATGTGTGCAACCAGTCTCTAATGAGATCGTTTACATACATTTAAGCTAGATTTTGGGTAAGTACACCTTTGAATTTATGATGTTTAAATATTGGAAATTTAAGACTTTTCATTATTACTATAGGATATTGAAGATGCTAATAAGGGAATTTAAGGATAAGCCTGTTGTAATTCATACTAAAAATATAAAAGAAACAGTTGTAGAAATTGAAATAAATTTCTTAGTGAGAGTTAGTTTTTTGTGATGTTAGAGTTAGGGTAGTTAGGGTTAGTGTATTGTTAGCTTAGCTTAGCTTAGCTTAATTCTTTTTTTTTAGGGTTTGTTCTATTTTTTTTTGTTTTCTTTTTCTTTGTTTTCTTTTCTTTTACTTGCTCAACTTCTACATTAACAAATTCTACTTAAAGATATCTTAAACATAAGAGTGCAATTGAAACAATTTTTTAAGCTAAAATGAAACAATAAAACCATAAATAGTAAAAATTTATTTTAAGAGAAATAACACAAGATATATATATATGTATGTGTGTGTGTGTATGTGTGTATCATGTATATACATCAGATGTCAAAATATTTGTCAAAAATTAAAAAAATGAGGATTCAAAAGAAAAGTGAGAAAAGTTGCAGACGGTAGTAGTTATCTAGTCAATCTGGGATGCCTCTTCTATCAAGGCTAAATACCCTATGTAGGCTAGTTCCTAGTGAGTTTCAAAGTCTTGGATATGGAGATCAGTAAGAAAAGGCTGAAGTGGAACTACTTCCTGTGATTCATGAATCAAGGAATATCATCCATGGAGGGAATCGCAATGGTCGGGTGTGCAACAACTAGAATGGTGTCCAAATTCTCCAAGAATTTTGGTTTAACTATTAAGTTTGTGGCAGTGCACACATCTTCAATTGGTAACCCAATGTTGAGGAGTGAAGCTAAAAAATGAGAAGCTATGTCAGAATAAAAATGAAAGTAGCAACTAGATGCAACATATCTTTCCCTAAGGACCAAGCATAAATTTGGCACAGTAAAGCTAGAAGTCCTAATAATGAAAACCTTTCAAGCCATTGTGATGTGATTCTTCCCAAGAAAATATTTTGTCTATGAGAACAACTCAAGCAAATGGGAGTATCCATAATCAAGAAGCAAAAGAGTAAAACAAAAAACATAATGGAATTGTAAGAAAATAAAAAGAGAGAAAAGTGTAGAGAGTTTGAAGACAAATGCACAAATTTATAGAAAGTCCTGAATAGCATAGTGGTACATAGTTTCCTAGAGTTTTTTTTAGAAATCGTATGTGTGAGGTGGTAACGGGTTAATAATCTTCAAAATTAAAGGTTAAATCAAATAAATTATTTCCACATGTTTGGTGAAATTGCTTTAGAATTGAGTAGTATGGAGATTACAAATCAAGCAAGTTGGAGATTTCAAATTAATAAGGGGTCATTTACAATCATTTAAAAAAAGTCATAATGATTATTGAGGTGTTAAGTGTGTGGATTATACATGAGAATGAGGTTGGAAAAATGTACACATCAACACCTAAAGAAGTAGGGAGATAATACGTGCTGAAATAGGCATGTGAATTTAATGCTAAATAGTGTGATCATTTTTCAAGGTAATCATAACATTCAGATCCATTAATATAGTTCATCATCGTCAAGTTGAGATACTTAGCAGAAGTTTTGGAAATTTCCATAAATTTAATAAAAAAGGGTGGTAACTAATGTTTCTAAATTTAGATTTAAATTTGGTGATTAAGTGGTCGATTACTAAGTTTCAATTTATGCATATCTTTTAACATATAGCAGGCTATAGTTAGTTAGGATTTGGCATAATTGATGAAATTTAGCTAGAAACACACACTTACAGAGAATTGTTAAATGAGTTTTGGGAAGTAGTGAATTGATGATGGCATTTACATTGAATGAAAAATCAAAAAGTAACCTTCACTACCATTGTAATTCCCAACCTAATAATGGTGCTTCAATGCTTGCAAGTTGATAAATGAGCTATTATTGCAAAATCAAAAGTGAAAATGAGCTATCATCGCTATATCTTTAAAAAAAAAGTGATATCAACTCTTTAGGCTATCCAAATAACTCTACTGGGGCTATAAATGTCTGACCAGTAGTATAGTTATGTTTGGGGGAATTATGGAGATAACCTTGTTGGGGCTATGGATGCTTGACTGGTAGCAAGGCTCTATCCCTAGTTGGCTTTGGAGGATTACTATATTATGTAGTTCAATGTTAATGAACTGATTCTATTCATTGAGTTCTAGTACTAGAATTAATCAAGAGCACACATGGATGTTTCCGGTTGAGTTTTATTTTTTATGATAGAATCTAAGTAAAGGTAGAAATTTATTGTTTTAAAATATACATAAGTTTTAATTTACAACTGGTGATTTAATTTCAAGTTTAATTTTAAATTTAGTTTTATTGGTTGCAAGTTGTTGTGTGGTCTCACAAGATGCCCCAAGACTGAAAAGACTTGGTGACCCAAGTAAAAATATGACTTCTATGGTACGAGCTAACAGATTGGATGATCACTAGAAGTGAAGTAAAAAAAAGAGAAGAAATCTTTAGTTTGAAGGAAAGAACTTTGTATAGTGAGTGTTTCATATTCCAGATACTAGATACGAGAAACATAGAAAAGGAAAAAGGTAATGTAAAGTTCAAATGAATGGCTCTAGTAAGTTGGAGTCTAGTAAATTGGAAGTTCTGGTGTAACCGAGGTCTGGGAAAGTAAGTGGGTAAAGCTAAAACTAGGTACCGGGTACCAGGATGAAAAGTGAAGTAAAGCATTAATACTTTTTTTTAGTACATCTATCCCAGTGATTCGGTATGCATGTAAGGATTTGTGATATATTATATTTTTTTTTTGAAAGTGAAGTTTTATGGATTTGGTACTAACCTTTGAATAATGGTTTTATTTATATGATAGTATATTTATTTAAAAAGGGATTTAATATTTGGAATTTTGTGATTGCAAGGGATATCAATTGTGATGCAAAGTTTGGGTATGGATGGTTAGGAAAATTGTACAAGAAAACAAATTTTACTTTATTACTAGGCTTGATGATACACTTGAGGGGCTCATGCTGGAACATCGTTTATTGCAAAGATGCGCTAGTTACCAGGATGTCAGGATGCTGGAGTACAAGCATGAAGTAACAAAGTGTATCAATTCTGAGGATATCCTAGTCTTGGAATGTTCAATTTAGGAAGCCTGAGATATATGAGTTTGACTTCCACCTAAGCACTATGTTATTATCGGAGACTCCTATATATCTGTGTTTGGGTAAATTTGTTTGATTTCAGAAGGAATCTTGACAAAGATGAAAGAGTAGAACCCAAAGGGCTTAAATGAGTAATTGCAGTTGACTTCCATTGACTTCAATTGCTATTCTACTATTGGTCACAATATTCCATGTGCCTTGATTAGATTGGTCTCTTAGATTCCCTCTCATGTACATGTCTTATCATATTTGAGCCTTGTGTTCTATAAAAGGCCAGACGGTGTTTAATTTTATTTTAAGTTCAAAATTTGTGCATGTTAGAGTAGCAAAACATCTTTTAAGTTTTTTTCTTTTTTCCTATTTTCTAAATCATTCTGGTGTAAAACTTTGTATTCACATAGACATTAATTGATATTAGAGATCTATGGATAGCTACCTATCAAAGTATCTTTTGTAGTTGGTTTTGTAAGTTTGGCTGAACAAGACTGTATGTTACATTGTTTAAGGGTGCATATAGAACCTATTCGGTGTCCATAAATGTAAACCCCTCTTTAAAATCTTGGATTGTTTTATACGTAGCTGTGAAGCAATCCAGTGAAGTATAAAGTGGTTTTCTCTGTTTTGATTAATTCTTTGGTGCATCCATGGAGAATAACCAGGAGAAATATTTATTTTATTTTACTTTTTCTTATGTTTTTCTTTATATTAGATGTTAATATTTTTTGAAAATGTTATAAAAATAGTGAATGGAAATAGTTTCATTGAAAATCCTTTATTTTCCATGAAATTGTTGAATGCTTAATGCTAAATTTACTTGAGTGATAGCAAGGATATTGGTGGAGAAATTTTAAAATCCAATGTTAAATTCACTGCTTTCATGAATTCTTGGATTCACGCTTTTTTTTAAATTGGAAAGATAATTCAAAAATGTTCAAAGAAATAGTACAATGAATGTGTATGTGTATGCATCTACCTAGAATATCTCCCTTAAAAATAACAACAAAATTATGGCATCATTACCCAAGAGTTATGTTTAGTGCAATCGTGACCTAATTTATGGAGACTTGGGATTAAACAGAAGTCAATCTTTGTTTTGTGAATGCAAAATTCTTTCTTAGGTTGTCTTTGTTTCATATCTTTCAAGAAAGGTAGACTTTTTTGTGATTTTGTTTGTGGAGATTCTATATGAGTTGTTTACTTCAAGTAAAATCGTTGTCAACATTATGTATTTTAGCTTACCATAGTTGTTAATTGATACTCAGTCTTGCTTTATTTATTTCCAAGCAGTTTACTTTCTAGTATTATGTTTTTCTTAGTTGTAGTGTAGACATGGCTACTTTGAGTTCCTAGTGCACATGCAATGCTGACCCATTTCAAGTTTATGTCCTTGGGTTGACAAGTTAAATGCACCTTCATGATGATTGAGATAGCTATTCAGGTTAGATGTTCAATCTCTGAATTATGGCTATAAAGGATTAGTTATTGAATCATTGTAGGAGGCCAATATTTTTGGCGATGTTGTCGGGGATGGTGTGAAGCTAGGAAGTTCTTTGGAGTCATTGATAGTTTCTCTGCTATAGCATTTCTCTTGAGTTGTTCTTAGAATTCCCCTTGCTTAGACAAGTAATGATCTACTATTTTTTTTCTCATTCTTTGTGTGAGTTAGCTGATGTTGAGTTGATACCACATGCATAGAAGAAGAAGAGATGCTTATGGGAGATTTCTTCCTAATGATCCCGATCCATTTCAACTAGTTGAGCTTCCAAATCTTCCCAAAAATGAAGAAGAAGAAGAAACATTTTCCTTTGCTGACACATATCCTAACTTGACTAGTTTTGAAGTCTCCACTGAAGGTCAAACCCAGATTGATAGCCCCTTTTCCTTGGGAATCTATTAATAAGACATTGGTGATACCTTCTTGTTTGAGTTTGACATACTCGGTAGAAGTTATGACTATACCACTGATGCTCATAGGCTTAAGCTATTTCCTACCACTTTAAAAGAAGTTGCACTAACATGGTTTATGAGTCTAGTTAGAGAAATTGTGGAGACTTGGGAGGACATGAAGACAAAGTTCCTTGAAAAATACAAGGAATATTGCAGGGGCAGTGATATGAGAGGAGGTGATATCTTTAGGATGCAACATAAGGAAGATGAGAGCTTGGAAGATTACATTTCAAAGTTTTTGTTTTTCTTGTAGAAATCTCCACACCATACACTCAATGAAGAATCACAAAAGTTCCTTTTCTTGAGAGGAATCAATGAGAGTTTCACTAATGATTGGGACTTGATGGCATGCAAAGATATCACTCAAGTTCCTTGGGAAGATATTAAGAAAATATGTCAGAACTATTCTAGAGCACCTTCAAAGAGAGGGAGAGCTTACCAATCTTTTGTGGGTAAGTCATCTACCAGTGGAGTTTCAAGGATGGAGATTACTAATTTTTTGCTAGATTTCAAGTAGGATATTATAAATAATCTAGCTACTCAGCTAGATACACTTCAAGCCAAAAAGAAACATGAGGAGTTAGAGGAAATATTGATAGAATACTGCCCTCATTGCAGACAAAAGAAGAGGGATTGTAGATGCAAGATGGTAGCTAACATTGACAGCAAGATCCCACCTGAGTTCAAACCAGTTTAGACTAAGGAAGATCAAGTCTACTTTGTTGCACAAAGGAAGCCATGGGCTCCAAGACAAGGTATGCCACCACATCCACTATCTTTTTCTGGGCCATATTTCAATTTTTATTCATCTGGTAACCAATGGTAGCCTCCATATCCACCCAACTATGGGGTATATCCACCATAGTCTTGGGGTAACCCTTCAAATTCTTGGCCCAAATATCAAAATTCCTCACCCTAATGGCAACAACTTCAGGGGAGTTGGCAGCAATATCAAGGACCTTGGTAGCCACCTCTAGGATACTGGCAACAAACATCCTAATGGAGAGGTCAACAATGGCCAAACCAAATAGCGAATTTCATGTAGCCATCTTCTCAACCCCAAAATCCTACTATAATGCCTCCACCTACTAATTCAAGCTCCAATGCACCCAAACCTACTTAGCTACTAGCTCAGCCCACACCAAACCCAAATAAAAAACCATAATAGGATCTAGTATATTCTACTAATCCAAATCAACTTCTTGCATGTGTTGTGAGTGTGAGTGACATTCATCTATGTTTAGGAACTACTTTACCAACTCCTTCCACACCCATCATCATTGAGTTACCTGTGGAAGAGGAAAAGGAACCTCTGAATGATCCCATTCAACCAATTATACCTAAAAATCTTGAACTAGTTCCAGCCAGAAAGACTACATATGAGCCACCATTTCCTTAGAGATTGGAAGTTTCCAAGCATAAGGAAGACAAAAAAAATACAACTTTTGACATCTTGGAGAATTTGAAACACATATGTGTCTAGACACCCCTATTTTAGGGCATTAAAGATGTTCCTATATATGGCAAGGCGATCATGGAAGCATGCCTCAAGAAGCCAAGTAGAAAGAAGAAAGGCCTGACTACAGTCCATGTGGTGGGACAACTCGCTGACATCATGCTTGGAAAAGTGACTATTCTTAATTACAATGATCCAAGTAGTCCTATAGTAGTAGTTGTTATCAATGAGATCAAAGTAAAGAATGCCCTGATTAATTTGGGGGCATCAATCAATATGATGACTAAGGACATCCTACAACAACTAAATGTTGTAGGCATGAGATCTACTCCTACTATCTTGCAGCTTGTTGATAGTTCTAGTATGAAGCCTGATGGTATAATAGAATACCTTGTGGTAATTCTAGACTCTTGGGAGTATCTAGTAGACTTCGTGATTCTATTTCCTAAGGCCACCCTAGGAGGACATCCTATCATTCTTGGAAGGCCATGGTTAGCAACAAAAAACACTTATATTGGTTTTTGGTTAGGTGACATGACTTTCTAATGGAAGGAATACTAAAAAGCTTATTATTTATCCTCCTACTCAGCCAACCCATAATGAAGAGGATTCTTTATGGATGCATGTTGGTGAAGAATCCAAGGAAGTTAATTCTGTTGTGCAACTTATGATGCTAGGTAGAAGCTCTTCTATGTAGCTCCAAGATGAGGATGAAGTGTTGAATAATATCATTCAAAACCATTACGAAGTGGAGGAAGCATCATCTTCTACTTTGGTCAAGAAACTTTTGCCTGTACTTCCTATAGCCACTGTTCCTGCAAATGTTCTTCCTGTAGACAATCTTCCTGCAACCACTCTTCCTATAGCTACTGTTCTTGAAGACAAACTTCCTACAATAACAGGTACATTCTAGAAATTGTTTCCATATGAACAAAAGTTACCATGTATTAATGAATTAGCCAAGATAGAGTTAACTACACAAGTCTAGGTGTCAGAGGGAAAACATCTGAATGTTAATAGTAACTTGAATGAAGAGCAACAACTATTATTGGAAAACCTATTCAGGGCCCATCAACATGCATTTTCATGGGATTATCATGACATGAAGGGACTGCATCCTAAATTTTGTACCCACAAAATTTATATAAGAGATGATTGCACTCTCGTAAGACAATCACAAAGAAGGATTAACCCTACACTAAGATAAATTGTGAAGGGAGAACTGAAGAAATTGCTAGATGTAGGATTTATCTACCCCATTTCAGATAGTCAATGGGTGTCTCCATTATTTATTGTGTCTAATAAAGGAGGGAAGTGGTGAGTTTGTGTTGACTATAGAGAACTTAATGCTACCACAAAGAAGAATCGCTTTCCTTTACCCTTCATTGATCAAGTTTTGGACACACTTGTAGAAAAGTAATACTTCTCTTTTCTAGATGGATTTAGTGGCTACAACTAGATCCAAATTGCACCAGAAGACCAGGAGAAGACCACATTTTCCTATTTGGTACTCCCATTTGGCTTGTACAATGCACCTGCAACTTTCCAGAGGGTAGTCATTAGCATATTTTTAGACATTTCTCATGATTGCATGGAGATTCATATGGATGACTTCACCACTTATGGTGTT